>ML782045.1:356429-368156 GCA_009831015.1 Picea engelmannii
TAATTATGACACTCTTCAAGACTTTCATGTATATAAGAGAGTGCTCTCTCTTCATGAGGGATATAATTCATAATGGGTGAGACATCATGTAATGGATAATTTGGGGAAGTTGGAGTTAGAGATGAGAGATTAGACTTAGATCAGCTTGAAGTCTTAGAAGGGGATTCTTAGCTTTGTTATTCTTTCATGCTTTGTCATTTGACTCTTGTAATACAATTTGAGATTGATATATGGTGTGAGCTCACATATGTCATTTGTCGTTCAACTCTTCACATGTTGTCTTGTTTTCCCTTATGCAATTTCCTGTTTTCCCAGTTAGTCTTTCAATGCTTTCCTAGATTAACTTCATTTCAGCAATTTAGATTAGATTACTTCTACTTCAGTCCTGTATATATAGTGCGTGTGCTTCGTAATCCTACAAACCTTGGATTGACAAATTAAATGGTTGGGCAATTACTACAACGAAATTAAACGACAATATTTCCGCCTAACACATAGCAGGACTTCCTAGGGTTTCCCAAGTACTTTTTGTCATAATGGTCATCTGTGTTCCCTCATCTAGAGCACAGTCAATGTAGAAGTCTCCTATTCTTACTTCGATTTTCCCCTTTTCTTTGAAGATCTCTGACAAACTGGCATCTTTATGTTCATCCAGGGTTTCTTTCATTTTCAGTGACATAATATCTGATTATTTCTGGGGTTCTTCTATAATCTTAGTCTCTTGATCTCCTTCAGAGTTTGCTTGCCCCATATTCAACTTTTCAAGTCTAGCAATCATTCTAGGGAAATCCAGTACTTCATGGTCCATAGCCTTACAACATAGGCAGCTAGGGTTTCTCCCAAGGCATTCCTTAGCAAGATGTCCTGGTCTTCTGCAACTGTAACAAAGAGTTAATCCTCTCTTTCTCTTCAATGATCCCCAACTTTTCTTGTACTGCTTGCTAGGGTCATAATGGCTAGCCTGCAAAAATTTCTTTCTAGGATCCTGCATCCATTGGTTAGTCCAAATATTCTTTCTATGCATAGGTATAACATATCTTTCATTATTCTTATCAGATCTATTCATATCAAACGTTCTTTCATCTAACAATGCCTTAGTTTTCAAGCTAGGAAAAAATCTATCAAGCATACCTAAATCCATACTTTAGAGACAAAAATTTTCACTTCTTTTACTTATACAGGGCACAAAGCTTCTAGATCTAAGAACTTTTAACCATTCTTACATTTATCAGAGCACAAAGCTTACAGATCTTACCTCTTTTATTCAATACCAACCTCTTTTCTTACAGATTTGACTTCTTTCCTTTAGATTTGTCCTTCATTCTTCAACACAGAGCTTTTCAGATCAAGTGGATCACTGTGCACTAGGGCATAGATCCACGCACATAGATTTTGCAATTTCAAGACGAATCTTTGCACAAATATTCTTCTACTTAGTTCCCAGTAATCACAGTTTCAGGTCTCGACAATGATACCATTTGTTGGCACAGGGGCAGACCCAGGGTTCAACACTACAACAACGCACCAACAAAACCCTAACTACCGACCCTTTCGGCAACACCTGTGAAGTAGATGAAGTGTCAACTGAGGTAGAGGTAGGGGTGGTTGCAAGACTCAGGTGTCTGCAACCTTAGTTGGGACATAGATCTGTGATTATAACACTTGGAATTCACCTAGCATAGATTATTCATCAATATTCAACCCTTACGATACTTCGTAGATAGCAAAGAGCATTGCAGTATGTACTTAGATCTAATATTATCCAGCACTTAGCCACAACAAGATAGATTAGATTCGATAGATCAAGCACTAAGCATCTTACATACCAAATCTAACATTCATTCATATCTCAAAAGCACAAAGCATAAATAGATCTATCTAAACACATCAAAGCACTTAGCAAAGGAAGAGACAAACACATCAGGTTGAGGCATAGAGCACAACACATAGATTTACCGTGGTTCACCCCCACCCTGGGGCTACATCCACAAATTCTTGTTCTTTATTAGCTTCAGTTAATCAAGTTACAACACAGAGCCATCCAAATCCCTCTTCGAATAGGACAGAAGATTTGCGCAGCTCGCTAGATCCTTCTTCCTTGCACTAAAAGAACAAAGCCTTCTACAATATCATGCACTTAGTCTCTTACAGTATGCACAAAGAATTTACAATCATTACCAGCACTTAGCACAACTCTGTAACACCCTGTTTCCCCTAGTTTGTAAAAATAAATGGACTGGCCAAGAACTATGGCAAACTCATAAATGTGAATATGTGATGTAAATGGACCTTGAGGAAAAGGTCAAGGAATGTGAATAACATTATGAATTTTATCGCAGGATTGCTAAGAGGGGATGTGCAGAAAAAGAGACCACGATGGTGGTGGAAGGCACCTGGAAAGGTGGCGTTAACTTCCACCGAGAATTAATACCGTATTTGGACTCCACTGGCTCGGAGAACCAAAAGAGGCTCGCTGGACCTGAATTAAATTTCTCGCAGGCTGGTAGGTAGATGGTTTAATGAGGGATGGGAGGTGAACCGCCCATCCATAGAGCCGTCAGGCCTGACCAACGCAAGGGTAATCGTGCCACACGCAACCTCGCAAGAGGGTAAGGCGTGGGGTAGAAGCGATTAGGGGCAGACGCGAGGGGAGAACTCACGCAATACACAGAGTGAGTGATAGCAGAGAGGAAGGATTGCAACCTTCGCTCCTAGTCACTGGCAAACAGAGACGCAGTCTCACAGCATCGTGGTCTCATCTCGGGGGTGGCTAGTGGTACATCCGCTGGGAGTCACTAAGCCTACGATTGGGTGGAAACGAGCACCCCTCTCAACAGTTTCTTAACCCTGGTGTTATTTCTGATAAGTGTTTTTCCTCTGGCATCTGGAAATATATGTATTCTGATAATTATGCTCATAATCTGTGAAACTGTGAATGTTTTCATTATAAGAAGGTCTGTGTGGTATTTGGATCAGTACTAGTAGTTGTATATGCTTATAACAGAAAAACCACGCATGTCTTATGTTGATAAATGAATCTAATTATGCATAAGTTGAACCAAGTCAGACCTCCAGTCCATTCTCAGGAATTTGTTTCCCCTTATCTGTATCCAGGAATGCCCCGGAATAGACCTCTTCACAGAGATTCCCTCCTTGGAAAGGTTTACCAAGAACCTGGGAAAAAGGACTTGAATGTGCAAGTCTTGACAACCCTGTATGAAGAGGAATGACCCTCTTAAAATCTTGAAGTAGCAACGTAGGGATAAGTATTGATCAACGGATGAGATCCTATCGGGGGATTTGTGGTCATTCATGACCGTTAAATCGAAGGAATAAACAAGGGTGTGAATTGCCTTAACCCTTTTTCCTCTATCTTCGTGAATAGCGAGGAAATCAGAATCGTAGACCCCCAGGGTCCATGAGAACATCTGGACCATTGGTTTTTCCACATCCAAGGAGCAATGGGAAAGGGCGCGTCATCGGGACCGATCTGAACCGTCAGATCTTAGCTAGAAAACCTAACAGTCGTTAGATCTATAGGGAGATAGATGAGGGTTAAGCCCTCGTGAATAGGGGCAAAAGAATCTAAGCCGTCCATCCGAGGAGGAAAGGTGGCAGAGATCCAGGGATTTCGTGAACTCGGAGGTTCGCAAGGTAAGAGCCCAAAGGTTGGGTGCTCCAAGTCGCGAGTAGCGATGTGCCGAGAGCCAAGCCCGAGAGAACACATGACAAAACTTCAAGGTGGGGCCCGCGTGATTGACGGGTGGACACGCATCACCTAGAGAAGGGAGTCAATGCTCCGTTTACTTCTTGTGTCTCGGGGATTCACGGGAGAAGGGCATGAGAGCTCAACACTTGGACTTACGAAGTCGCGAGTAGCGAGAACGCGAGAGGGAAAATTAAATATCACTTCTCGAGGGTTCGTGAAGGGAAGGTGCCAAGATTTGATGCTACAACTCGTGAAGGGGCGAGTTGTGAGAAGTGCGAAGGAAAGGTCAACCTTCGCTGACTTCCAAGTCTCAGAGGATTGCATAAGGGAGGAATGAGAGTTCAATCATTGAACTCACGAAGTGGAAAATATCAAGAGGAGCTAGAGTTTTGCCTAACCGGCGGTCATGCGCAGAGGACGCTGACAGAAGGAAGCTATACCCATTTCGTGATCTCGGGTATCGGTGATTTGTGAAGAAAATTTGAGAGTCTTCGACTCACGACTTGCGAGGTCGCGAGTTGTGAAAGGTGCCTGCATTTAGGTGCGTATGTGGTCATATCGAACTAGGGACTAAAGAAAGGGAGCTAGTGCTTTGTCAGTAAGCGGCGAGTAGATCTGGACGACCAAAATATGCACGCCCAGATCTACGGCTAGGGTTTCATTCCGAAATCCCCTCGCCATTATACCTTCAAGATTGGACTCAATTGTATTGCTGAGTCGTGAAATACGAAAAGGCACCTGGTTTGTTTTGCTTGTGGTCCTAACCCACGATCACATGGAGGTGAACAGGGAAGAACTAGCCTGCACTAGACCCCCGTAGGACTTCGGGGATTATGTCCCTTAAGTAAAACGAAACTTTTATTACGTTGTAGTGGGTATGTGACAAATTGGTATCAGAGCATGGTTACAACACTCGACCTGATTGGGCTCATGAAGGAGTTGCGCATAAGCTCTGTTTGAAGCACCCCTACAAGGAGTAACCCCCTAACTTAACTCTCTTGTTCAGGATTAAAAACTTGGAAAATGAGAACCCGACTGTGTATGCATGTGAAAGAGTTATAAATTATGCGCAAATTATAAAAATGTATTTAACTCTTGACCAATAACCAGCGTTTGTCTTTTCACTCAAGCAGACGATTAGCCGCGGGAATCTACAGACGCAGAGTATGGTGACTCACCAAGAGGTGGGAGAAGGCTCCCATAACAGAGACGAAGAGTCTGACAAAAGAAGAGCAATATGAACCCCTCCAGACCTAGCTGAGATTTTGAGGAGTCTCATGGTTGAATTGCAAAGCTGCAAGGCCGACAATGAAAGGATGATGAAAGAACAAGAAAAGCAAACCAAAATTAATGCATTTTTACTGCAGAGCTTATCCGACCTACAGCGACAAATGCAACATGAACCTGAGATGCAGAATCATGGTCGTATCCGTGGCCATACTGAGAGAAGCACATCAAGAAAGGTCCACCCTAGAGGTAAAGGACCAGTTTCAAACGACTCCACTGAGAAGGAAGCTGGTGATTCAGAAGGCTCTTCTAGCAATAGGACCAATTTCTATTCTCGAAGAAAACAAAAGAAGAAAAAGACTTCCAAGGGTCATAAATTTGAGGAATTCAGAAAGGCCAAACCTCCCTCCTTCGACGGTGAGATAAAGAAGGGAGAGGAAGCCGAGGCCTGGCTACTTGGACTGAAGAAATATTTCAGAGTCCATGATTTTTCAGAGAATTTGAAGGCCCGAGTGGCCACTTTCAATCTGAATGGAAAGGATTCCATCTGGTGGGAAGATATTAAGAATATGAAAGGGGTCCGCGAGGAGGACCTGTCTTGGAAACAGTTTGAAAAGTACTTCTGGAAGAAGTATTTGTCAGAAAGATATTTCGATGAGAAGGCTAAAGAGTTTTATGAACTCTGTTGGTGACGGAAGTCCCTCCTGGATTGCTTGCAGGAGTAGAGCCCAACGCCCATCAGTTTATGTCACAGTTTGTGTATGGAAGAGGTGATCGACTGGAAGTGAACTCTGACGATACTGTTTTGACTCTGAAACTAGGCTCGACATGCATGGGTAGGTGAGGTCTTGGACATACTTCAGACAATGAGTTGTAGTAAGGGTGAGTAGGCAGGAAGACTTATATCAGAGAGATGCAAAGGTCTGTTGTCAACATCAGGTTTCTAGTAGACTGTAGGAGAATGCATTTAAACGCGAGATCATCTTACATTCAAACGCAGAAAACCAGGGAATACAATAGTGTCACAATAAAACCTTTATCATAACACAACTGCAATAATTCATGTGAATCAGTCAATCATGAAATCCCTTAGTATGAGATGAAAACTAGATGAAATAGGGAAACTGTCTTTCATAAAACAAGAAATCTTACATATAGATGCATAAACAGAAAACTAGAGAGTCTGTTAAAACATTACAATCGAGAGCCTTGCTCAACCATCGATGCTTTACAAAATACAAAGACTGAGTCTATATACTCAAAAAATTTGCCTAACAGTGGCGTGCTCAGTCATCCACGGCTTTGTGTCCTTTCAGCCGAATTCGGACAGGTATTCTTTGTTAGACGCCACCTTAACTTCGCATGGCTCCTACAGGAGGAGTAGCTGAGCCATTAAGTGTCGGGCTAGCATGTGCAGACTTCCTCCAGCTGGTTGAAGACTCGACATGGCTTCTTTATAAAAATGGGTACACAGGACCCGCTCGAGCAGATTGCCTACCAGATTATCCATACTTTGCACTTAATGCCTGAGGAGAGGTTTCAACCACCCCTTCTCATCTTCATTTACTCCAGGCGAAAACCAGGATCAAGGTCGGATCAGATGGCGCATGGAGATCACGATGATCCTTTCAGCAACTAGACTCGATGCCTTTGGCCCCTTTTTCACGGCTCCTTTCTTTCCCAAGTGACCACGGTCTATGACCCTGTGTCTATTCCCAAAATGCTTTCGGCGTTCGCAAATGGAAGGAGTTAATCCTTGCTTATTCATATCTGCGATGAGCGAAACGCCGAGATGGCCTAATTGGGTGCCACGCGTCCCTCTCAAATCTGACGACCCTGAACTTACTTGGTGATGTTTCGGGCCCAGGTCTTGGATGCTCCCGACACCTCACGCATCGGGAATATGACAGGCTATTCTTTTGTATTTTGAAGTCGCGAAGGGAGAAAAGGTGAGGAGCCTAATCGCGCGCTAGGTGTCTCCTGTGGATGAACGGCTGAGGCTGCTTCGCAATACTGCGGGCCTGCCTCTGGTCACTTTCGACACTCTGGGGTTCAGGGTTTCGGGATGTGAGATGATGAGGGACTTTCACCCTTCGAACTCCCGACTGTCGATATGCCGACTAGATCTCGCACTATGTGTCGCGGGATCGGACGACCCAGATTCAGTCTCAGCATAAAGCCGCTTTCTTTGACGTTATACATCGGTCAACTTTCTAGCCCCGATATTCTGATGACCGTTGATCTGCTCTTATGGATGGATCCGGGATGATGACATCGTAATTCCACCCGCCCGCTTGATTGGAAGCCTCAAAACGAGATTTTTTCCATGCTGCGCTCGGGTGCTTCTCATGCGACTTGCAGACCCGAATACTTTTGCGCCTAGAACGAGAAATGTCACTAACATTAGGCTCCATGGGTGATAGAGTCGTCCCTGCGATACTCTAAGAACTCATTCCGCAGCTTTAGTGCCTTGCAGTTGGGCTACAGAGTCAGGCTCAAAACATCCCGCTGCTAAAAATACAAGCCAAAAAATAAAAGCAACAAAATAAAAATACATGCTCAAAGGAGCTTATTTATATACAATCCTAAACTAATAAAACACTTTACATGGGGTTAGGTGAAAGCAGACTTCCACCATAGCCAATCAAGCAACTTCCTGAAGGGAAGCTCTTTCTTTCTGTCGATGATCACTAGCAGATGGTGTAACCATGACATCAGAATGGCTACACTCTTCAACTTCTTCTCACAGGGTGAAGTTGATATGGAATAGGGCGGCTCCAAGGCATAAAGGACATGCCACTCCATGTATTCACCGACAGGGTCATAGAATGAGTGGCAAATTTCAAAAAATTGCTGACAGGCAGCCTCCTCTGCTACAGAGTTGCTCACATGTGGTTGAATATCTTTGATAAGCACAGGTGAGTGGACAACTGACGTAGGCTCACTGATCTCAGGTGGTAGTTGCTCGCTGACTGGCTCTGGAATGAAATATGTGCTTAGTTGTTCCTCTGGTTCCTTTTCCTCTTCTTGGATCTCCCCCGGGTCAGATTCGTATTCATCATAAATAGGGACCATGGGGTGGTTCTGCTTGCTGACTGGCTCTTCAGTATCTTTATAGTGATCAAATGTAGGATAAGCTTGCTGCTCATCATCACTATAATATACGTCAAAAAGGAGTTGTCCTTCATTGATATGACCCTTCTCTAGAATAGTGATCCCGTAAAAAATTTCCGTTTCAGTTACAGTGGGACCTGCTGCTTCTGGCTGCTCATACATAATCCTTTTCTCTTTAATCCCAAGTAAAAATATATCGTGAGAACCCCCCTGGGGGAAAATAGAAAAATCCTCTTCCACAACTAACCCCTCTTTTAAAAAGAGAGGGTCTTCGTCATCATGAGTAGAGCTTCTAGGAACATCTGCTTCAACCCGATATCCAGGTGAGTCATCTACCACGGACCACATTTTCTCTATAAACTCACAATTTCCACAAGAGGCATGTTGATCGTTATGAACATCTAAAAGAATAGAGGCATATGATATGATGTCAGATGCTTCTGTTCTAGGGCTAACACAATTAATATCATTCAACACCTCCATATTTTCCTGGAAAATGATTTCCTCCACAGTAAAAGCTTCATCATGGACCTGGTCTTCAGGACCAGCAGAGGCTTCATGAAGTGAAGAAAACTCCTCACAACAGTTTTCAAACAAACAATCAGCTGGATAATAGTCTTTACAAAATGAATTGAAAGCTGTATGAAAACCTGTTAAAGAGCGGATGCTTGCAGCAGGAAGAGACCGACACCATTCAAGAGCAGCTCCCTTCAATGAATACCTGAAGAGCTTAATCCGGACATCCTCATGCGTGATATTGTGTCGGTGAATAGCCTCATGGAAGTCCAGTAAATGCTCAGCTGATTCCTCCCAACTTGTTGCATGAAATTCAGGGAGGAAATATTCCCATGGGTCTCTATCAGGAAGTGCATTAGGAAAACCAACTATCTCGGAAAAGTCACAGAAAGCAAACCTTTGAGCCATAATTTTCTCCATATCGAAACAGTGGAGTCGCCAATCGATCCTCGAATCATGGAGTCGCTAGGTGAAAGATGCGCAGCTTCAAATATGCTTGGTCCTTGTTCACCATCAAAGGCCAGATCTTAACGTTGTCTTTACCCCAAGAGCCTTCTCAGGCTGAGAAAGCAGCTACTGAAACCTTCTCGAGAAAGCTCCTTAGGGTCAGCTTTCAGGTGTGCTAACAATAGTCACAGCTGAAACAGTGATGTGGAAACAATGGAGTCGCCATAGTGGAGTCGCCAAGTGCACAGTAGCAATCTTTAAGGGATCTGATGTCTGATGCACCTTCAGAATCAGAGGCTCAATGTCGTTCTGCCCAGGGAAAATCTTCAACTTCATCCCCGGCAACAGCGCCAGAAATGTTGGCGATGGAAGTCACTCTTGGATTGCTTGCAGGAGCAGAGCCCGACACCCATCAGTTTATGTCACGGTTTGTGTATGGAAGAGGTGATCGAATGGAAGTAAAATTTGACGATATTGTTTCGACTCTGAAACTAGGCCCAACATGCATGGGTAGGTGAGGTCTTGGACATACTTCAGACAGTGAGTTGTAGTAAGGGTGAGTAGGGGGGAAGACTTATATCAGAGAGATGCAAAGGTCTATTGTCAACATCAGGTTTCTAGTAGACTGTAGGAGAATGCATTTAAACGCGAGATCATCTTACATTCAAATGCAGAAAACCAGGGAATACAATAGTGTCACAATAAAACCTTTATCATAACGCAACTGCAATAATTCATGTGAATCATTCAATCATGAACTCCCTTAGTATGAGATGAAAACTAGATGAAATAGGGAAACTGTCTTTCATAAAACAAGAAATCTTACATATAGATGCATAACCAGAAAACTAGAGCGTCTGTTAAAACATTATAATCGGGAGCCTTTCTCAACCATCGATGCTTTACAAAATATAAAGACTGAGTCTATATACTCAGAAAATTCGCTTAACAGTGGCGTGCTCAGTCATCCACGGCTTGGTGTCCTTTCAGCCGAATTTGGACGGGTATTCTTTGTCAGACGCCACCTTAACTGCGCATGGCTCCTACAGGAGGAGTAGCTGAGCCATTAAGTGTTGGGCTAGCGTGTGCAGACTTCCTCCGGCTGGTCGAAGACTCGACATGGCTTCTTTAGAAAAATGGGTACACAGGACCCTCTCGAGCAGACCGCCTGCCAGATTATCCATACTTTTCACTTAATGCCCGAGGAGAGGTTTCAACCACCCCTTCTCGTCTTCATTTACTCCAGGCAAAAACTAGGATCGAGGTCGGATCAGATGGTGCATGGAGATCACGATGATCCTTTCAGCAACTAGACTCGATGCCTTTGGCCCCTTTTTCACGGCTCCTTTCTTTCCCAAGTGACCACAGGCTGCGACCCTGTGTCTATTCCCAAAACGCTTTCGGTGTTTGCAAATGGAAGGAGTTAATCCTTGCTTATTCATATTTGCGATGAGAGAAATGCCGAGATGGCCTAATTGGGCGCCACGCATCCCTCTCAGATCTGACGGCCCTGAACTTACTTGGTGATGTTGCGGGCCTAGGTCCTGGACGCTCCCGGAACCTCGCACATCGGGAATATGACAGGCTATTCTTTTGTATTTCGAAGTCACGATGGGCGAAAAGGCGAGGAGCCTAATTGCACACCAGGTGTCTCCTGTGGATGAACGACTGAGGCTGCTTCGCGATATTGCGGGCCCACCTCTGGGCACTTTCGGCACTCCGGGTTTTGGGGTTTCAGGATGTGAGATGATGAGGGACTTTCACCCTTGAAACTCCCGACAGTCGATATGCTGACTAGATCTCGCACTATGTGTCGCGGGATCGGATGACCCAGATTCAGTCTCAGCATAAAGCCGCTTTCTTTGATGTTATACATCGGTCAACTTGCTAGCCCTGATATTTTGATGACCATTGATCTACTCTTATGGATGGATCCGGGCTGCTGACATCGTAATTCCACCTGCCCGCTTGATTGGAAGCATCAAAATGAGATTTTTTCCATGTTCTGCTTGGGCGCTTCTCGTGCGACTTGCAGACCCGAATACTTTTGTGCCTAGAACAAGAAATGTCGCTAACAAACTCAAAATGGGGCAACTCACTATAGAGGAATATGTCAATAAATTCCTCGACTTATTGAGATATGTACCCTACATCAAAGCAGAGAAGGCGAAGGTGCAACGCTTCATCAGTGGGCTACCCAAGGAATACCGGAACCGAATCGAATTCGACAAGCCAAAGACCTTAGAAGACACTATTCGAAAAGCAACATATTGTCATGAACAATATGGACATTGGGCAGAGTCTCGTGAAAACTGGAAACAGAAGAATGGTTCGAGATTTCAGAAAAAGGGGATCAAATCCTCAGGATTTAAAAACTACAAGAAGAACCCCAGAATGAACTATCCAGCCTGGAGTGTACTCCAACATAAATTTACATCATCAGATGGAAATAAAACTTCTGGACCTATACCAGTGAAGACTGATAACCCAAAGAGAGAACCTTTGAAATGTTGGGGTTGCGGAGAAGAGCATCTCCTGAGAGACTGTCCACACTGACGACATAATAGTCGGAAAATTTATAACATTCAGGAAGCTACCACAGTCAATGATGTGGCAAGGAGTGTGTCGTAGATCTATGCAGCCTTGGATAATAACCAAGCTGACCACCAAGCTTCAGTGGTGGAAATAGAAGGTATGATTTTCAACCATCTGGT
>ML782045.1:368982-399866 GCA_009831015.1 Picea engelmannii
ACCCAGCGTGTCCCCATGGGGAGCACCAGTCATGTTTGTGAAAAAGAAGGATGGCACCCTTAGACTGTGTATAGATTATAGACAACTCAATAAAGTAACCATAAAGAACAAGTACCCCTTGCCCAGGATCGATGATCTATTCGGTCAGTTGGGAGGTGCGTCTATTTTCTCAAAGTTTGACTTGAGGTCAGGGTACCATCAAGTCCGAATCAAGGGTGAAGACATACATAAAACCGCTTTCCGTACACGGTATGGTCACTATGAGTTTGTGGTAGTGCCATTTGGGTTAACCAATGCCCCTGCCACTTTCATGTGCTTAATGAAGAATGTACTCAGTAAATTTCTAGATAAATTTGTACTAGTTTTCATTGATGAAATCTTAATCTACTCTAAGAATAGAAAAGAACATGAAGATCATCTTAGACTTGTGCTGCAAGTGCTAAGAGAGCATCAGCTCTATGCTAAATTCAACAAATGTGACTTCTTTCAGAAGCAAATACATTACTTGGGACATGTTCTATCCGAGGAAGGGGTAGCAGTAGATCCTGACAAGATCAGGTCTATCATGGAATGGCCTACCCCAAGGGATGTTTCAGACATCAGATCCTTTATGGGATTGGCAGGATACTATAGGATATTTATAAAAGGATTCTCCAAGATTGGTTGTCCAATCACTGCCCTCCAGAAGAAGGGGACAAAATTTCTGTGGACACAACAATGTGAAGAAAGATTTCAAACCTTGAAACATTTGCTAACCTATGCACCCATGTTGAAAATCGTTGACCCAGAAGCTGACTTCCTTGTGTGCACAGATGCCTGTAAGAAAGGGCTCAGAGGAGTCCTTATGCAGGAAGGAAATGTGATCTGCTATGAATCCTGAAAATTGAATGAACATGAGGTCAACTATGTGACTCATGATCTAGAACTGGCTGCCATAGTGCATGCCTTAAAAATATGGAGGCATTACCTATTGGGAAGAAAATTTGTACTTATGACGGATCACTGTGGATTGCAATATTTGTTTGACCAACCAAAGCTCAATGCTAGACAAGCTAGATGGATGGCCCTTCTTAGCGAATTTGATTTTGAAATCACACACATCAAAGGGAAGGAAAATAGGGTGGCCGATGCCCTCAACAGAAGCATGAAAACAATTCACCTGGCAACAGTGAGTACCTGCGAGACAGATGTCAAGAACAGAGTCAGAAAGGCACAAGAAACAGATCCCTTCGTTCAAAATGTGACCCTGTACCTACAACAAGAACCCTCTGAAGTAAAGTATGAAGGCTACCAGATGAACGAAGGAGTTTTTCTCACCTACAGAGATAGAATGTACATTCCAAATCGTGACGACTTGAAGAGGTTCATCATGGATGAACTACATAAAAGACCCTACACTGGTCACCCAGGATACCAAAAAATGATCACTGCCACCCAGAAACAGTTTTATTGGCCTGGATTGAAGAAAGACATAGCCAAATATTTGGCCCAATGCATAGAGTGCCAACAGGTTAAAGTAGAACATCGAAATCCAGCAGGACTATTACACCCTTTACCCATCCCAGAATGGAAATGGGAAACCATCTCCATGGATTTTATCACTGGATTACCAACTTCAACCAAACATAATGATCCTATTATGGTGGTGGTGGATAAACTGAGCAAGTCTGCTCATTTCATCCCTGTCAAATCAACCTGCAAGGCGATAGATATCGCCCAGATATTCATAAAAGAGATATTTCGACTGCACGGTATGCTGAGAGAGATAATATTTGACAGAGACACAAAATTTACTTCCAATTTTTGGAAATCACTGATGGCGGGTTTAGAGACCAAATTGTTGTTTAGCACCGCCTATCACCCTCAAATCGACGGACAGACAGAAAGAGTGAATCAAATATTGGAGGATATGTTAAGGATGCATGTAATGCATCAACCCATGAAATGGGAAGACTACCTGCCATTGGTAGAATTCGCCTACAACAACGACTACCAGACCTCCTTAAAGACGAGTCCCTACGAGGTCCTATATGGTAGACCATGTAATACTCCAGTCAGCTGGAGTAATCCTGTAAATAGGATTTCTTTTGGACCCGACATGCTGAGAGAAATGGAACAACAAGTGACTCAGATAAAACAAAATCTGAAGGTCGCTCAGAACCGACATAAAAGTTATGCTGATCAAAAGAGAACTCCAAGAGAGTTCAAAATGGGAGACCATGTATATCTCAGAATTAAGCCCAGAAGGAGTTCCCTGAAAATGGGAGCTTGTGCCAAGTTGGCACCCCGATATTGTGGACCCTTTGAGGTTCTAGATAAAGTGGGACCTGTAGCATATAGGCTAGCACGTCCTCCCACAGTAAAAGCACATAATGTTTTTCATGTTTCCTTACTGAAGAAATATGTACATGATGCTAATAATATAATTGACTGGTCTGTGATCCAGGTGGAACTGGAGGGAGAATTTCTACCAGAACCCCAATGCATACTGGACATAAAGGAAACCCTGCTACGGAACCAAACCATTGCACAGGTCAAGGTGCAATGGAAACATTTTGGCCCAGATGAGGCTACATGGGAAATGGAGGATTCCATGAGACATGCATATCCGATTTTGTTTACTTCTATACATGCAATTCATGTTAGTAGATAAGAACATTGAGGATGATGTTCCTTTTTAAGGGGGAGGGAATTGTAACACCCTGTTTCCCCCAGTTTGTAAAAATAACTGGACTAGCCAAGAACTATGGCAAACTCATAAATGTGAATATGTGATGTAAATGGACCTTGAGGAAAAGGTCAAGGAATGTGAATAACATTATGAATTTTATTGCAGGACTGCTGAGAGGGGATGTGCAAAAAAAAAGACCACGATGGCGATGGAAGGCACCTGGAAAGGTGGCGTTAACTTCCACCGAGAATTAATACCGTATTTGGACTCCACTGGCCCAGAGAACCAAAAGCGGCTCGCTGGCCCTGAATTAAATATCTCGCAGGCTGGTAGGTAGATGGTTTAATGAGGGATGGGAGGTGAACCGCCCATCCGTAGAGCCGTCAGGCCTGACCAGCGCGAGGGTAATCGTTCCACACACAACCTCGCAAGAGGGTAAGGCGTGGGGTAGAAGCGATTAGGGGCAGACGCGAGGGGAGAACTCACGCAATACGCAGAGTGAGTGATAGCAGAGAGGAATGATTGCAACCTTCGCTCCTGGTCACTAGAAAACAGAGACGTAGTCTCACAACATCGTGGTCTCAGCTCGGGGGTGGCTAGTGGTACAATCGTTGGGAGTCACTAAGCCTACGGTTGGGTGGAAACGCGCACCCCTCTCAGCAGTTGCTTAACCCTGGTGTTATTTCTGATAAGTGTTTTTCCTCTGGCATCTGGAAATATATGTATTCTGATAATTATGCTCATAAGCTGTGAAACTGTGAATGTTTTCATTATAAGAAGGTCTGTGTGGTATTTGGATCAGTACTAGTAGTTTTATATGCTTATAACAGAAAAACCACGCATGGCTTATGTTGATAAATGAATCTAATTATGCATAAGTTGAACCAGGTCAGACCTCCAGTCCGTTCTCGGGAATTTGTTTCCCCTTATCTGTATCCAGGAATGCCCCGGAATAGACCTCTTCACAGAGATTCCCTCCTTGGAAAGGTTTACCAAGAACCTGGGAAAAAGGACTTGAATGTGCAAGTCTTGACAACCCTGTACGAAGAGGAATGACCCTCTTAAAATCCCGAAGTAGCAGCGTAGGGATAAGTATTGATCAACGGATGAGATCCTGTCGGGGGATCTGCGGTCATTCACAACCGTTAAATCGAAGGAATAAATGAGGGCGTGAATTGCCTTAACCCTTTTCCCTCTATCTTCGTGAATAGCGAGGAAATTGGAATCATAGACCCCTAGGGTCCATGAGAACATCTGGACCATTGGTTTTTCCACGTCCAAGGAGCAATGGGAAAGGGCGCGGCATCGAGACCGATCTGAACCGTCAGATCTTAGCTAGAAAACCCGACAGTCATTAGCTCTATAGGGAGATAGATGAGGGTTAAGCCCTCGTGAATAGGGGCAAAAGAATCTGAGCTGTCCATCCTAGGAGGACAGGTGGCAGATATCTAGGGATCTCGCGAACTCGGAGGTTCGCAAGGTAAGAGCCCAAAGGTTGGGTGATCCAAGTCATGAGTAGCGATGTGCCGAGAGCCGAGCCTGAGAGAACACATGACAAAAATTCAAGGTGGGGCCCGCGTGATTGATGGGTGGACACACATCGCCTAGAGAAGGGAGTCAATGCTCCCTTTACTTCTCGTGTCTTGGGGATTCGCGGGAGAAGGGCATGAGAGCTCAACACTTGGACTTACGAAGTCGCGAGTAGCGAGAATGCGAGAGGGAAAATTAAATATCGCTTCTCGAGGGATCGTGAAGGGAAGGTGCCAAGATTCGACGCTACAACTCGCGAAGGGGCGAGTTGTGAGTAGTGCGAAGGGAAGGTCAACCTTCACTGACTTCCAAGTCTCGGAGGATCGCATAAGGGAGGAATGAGAGTTCAACCGTTGAACTCACGAAGCGGTGAATAGCAAGAGGAGTTAGAGTTTAGCCTAACCAGCGGTCATGCGCAGAGGACACTGACAGAAGGAAGCTATACCCATTTCGTGATCTCGGGTATCGGGTGATTTGTGAAGAAAATTCGAGGGTCTTCGACTCTCGACTCGCGAGGTCGCGAGTTGTGAAAGGCGCTTGCGTTTAGGCACGTATGTGGTCCTATCGAACTAGGGACTAAAGAAAGGGAGCTAGTGCTGTGTCGTTAAGCGACGGGTAGATCTGGACGGCCAAAATCTGCGCGCCGAGATCTACGGCAAGGGTTTCATTCTGAAACCCCCTCGCCATTCTACCTTCAAGATTGGACTCAATTGTATTGCTGAGTCGTGAAATACGAAAAGGCGCCTGGTTTGTTTTGCCTGTGGTCCTAACCCACGATCACAGGGAGGTGAACAGGGAAGAACTGGCCTGCACTAGACCCCCGTAGGACTTCGGGGATTCTGTCCCTTAAGTAAAATGAAACTTTTATTACGTTGTAGTGGGTATGTGACAAACTCGCAACTCTTCGATCACATAGATTGCACTCTACTACTCTTCTTCCCCCCCCCTTTTTCACTTACTTCGCCTATACATCTATTTATACATACAACAGTGGGCCTAAGCATGGGTAAACCCACGGGTCGACATCCCTTCCCATTACATTATCCCCCAAAACCCAAAAAGGACACAAAAATGGGTCTAGCTTCCAAGCTTTTCGCTTCGCATTGCGCTCCATCTTTGACAAGCTATTGAAGTCCCAAAAACGGTCAAATATGACCAAGTGTTCCTCAAAACTTGGTCAGGGCCAACAAATTCCCTACCTTACAGTAAAAGTATACGGGGCGCAATATCTCCATCCAAGGTCATAGATAGAGGTTTTCTTAGTTAGTTGTGAGAAAAGTATGAATGTAGAGAAGGTCTGGTAGGCCTTAGAATAGACTTAGAATATTTTCCCTGGATCTGCTAAGTCCTGTATCGAATTGTTAGAACCATAGAGAAACCATGATTCGGGACATGACGAATCACAACCGTTGATTCGACACTTCAAATAAATATTGACCCTCCACTAGAGTAGGATTTAAGGAATGTAAGAAGATGTACATGGGACCATCGATCCATGGGAGGGTTATAGGTTAGAAGATCTTGACCATTGGTTGGGGGTTGTCGGTTAGAGTGACCCTGTAAGCCCGAAGTGAAGACACTCTGACAAGAGAGGTCGGAGGGAAAATCTGGACCGTTGATCAGAGTAAAGGTGATATCAATTCTCAACCGTATATATTCACAAGGTCTTGTCTAAATGAGGTTAAGAGGGAAGGTGACATCTTGTTGACGTCAGGCTTACGGGGAGTGTCTATGTACCAAAGGATAATATGTGGCAACCTGTGTTTGGTCGAAGGAATTGGGTGTGGTCCCTATCGAGCTTCAACCTTTGATGGATGTGTTAACTATCAAGCTTAGGATCTATGGGTGGAGAGATTTCCACCATTGACCAGAGGTTAGGTATTCGAAATTCCCAAGTGTGGAGTCGATGAGGGATGACGATAGTATGACTCCGAAGAGTGATTTCAACCATAGAACAGGTAGAGCCTGAGGAGAGACCTTAGTCGTTGGATCTATGATCCATCCCGAGGAGGGGAAAAATGGGTACGATGACATCATGAAGACATGTCATGCTAGTATAGAGGCCTATATATCCATTAGGATGATGCATGGAGATAATTAGATGGCCTATGGGCCGAGCGTGGACCTCGTTGGGCGATAGGGGCCTTAAAAAGACTGCTTGAACCTTATCTGTTAGATCTAGGTGTTGGAATATCTAGACCGTTCATCGGAGAGGGATGGTTGGAATAAGTGGTGGTCCTAGTGGGAAAGGAACTACGATGGGAGTAATTCGAGGAGGAATCGTACTCCGATGGGAGTACTCCAGGGTTTTCTTCCTTTTAGTGTTGGGATTTGCTTCTTAATTAGCATCCTTGAAATTAATTTAGCTAGGATGAAAGTTCTAGGCTGTGTAGAAGGAGATGGAAGGAGGGAAGAGTTCCTCAACTCCTTCCTTGATGTTTATCGTGTTTTCTCTAGGGTGAGAAAACAGATATGCTGGAAATATGTGACTATTTCTAGCATGAGGATGTTGAAAGTTATATGTCTATAGGGACACCTAAAACTTTGATTGTTTTTCACTCATGAACACATGGAGGTGGATGCGATAGTGTATATTAGATATGCAAAAACATGTCTAAAAATGTTTTGCTAAATTAAATGCTATAATACATGCATTTTAACATGAGAAACTAATATGTTGATGTATGTAATTATTTGGCATGAGAATGCCGATAGTGACACATAAAAACAATGAGGAATAATGTGGTAGAGTGCATATGAATATGCTAAGACAAATCTGGAGTTGTTCTCCTGAGATTTAAAAATCTATAACACCTACATTTCGATTTTACATGACAATTGACAAAATTTTGAATGTAATGAAGCATGTTAGGAGTTGTTAGGAAGGGAAAATTTCCAACGGTGGATAACCTCATGTAGAAGATAAATGAAATAAAGATGTTGTTGGAAAGGTTGATGAAAGGACCTTAGGAATTCCCATGAAGTGCCATTGATGAGGTAATGTCAAAAGGGGGTGCTAGTAGTCGGGAAAGATACAAAAAATTTCATGTCTATATGGCATAAGATTTAAAAGGGACTGGGTAAGAATCCCTCCTGAAAGGTTTTATTATTTTGATGATATGAATGTGTTTTGGGATGGATGGTGTATGCCATTAATACCCAAACAAGGTGGTATTCAAGAAAAGAAATTGAAAGACATAGATAGGAACCTCTAGTGGTCAAGGATGGTTACATATTCTTGCATAAGAATTATGCACACTATGTCATGAATGACTATGGACAATAGTGTTTACAAAAAACACCTTGGTTAAATGCATTGAGTAGATGCATGTTGTAATAGGATGGGAATATATAGGAATACGTATAGTGGAAGAAGTATCTTCCAGTACTCTACATAGTTGTAGAATGGTAAAGAGAGGAATTGGGCGGCCACGAAAAAAAAAGGCACCATGATTGTCAATGAAGAAATGATATAGAAATCCGTTCATATGCAATTTCAATTTCATAAAATGTGAGCTAAATTGAGGGTCATGATCAGCTCAAAGCAGGAAGAACAATCTTGGTGAAATAATGAATAAGGATATATAATCCCCATGGTGAGAGGTTGTATGAGTGCCAACGCACCAAGACAAAACGTCTAACTCGAAAAGTGATAATATGAAGAATCAACACAAGGATGCATTGTGTGTGAATGTGGCCAGGGATGTTGGTACATTGGTTAATTCGTATAATGATTCATAGCATTTTTAAAATCTTGGCATGCTAAAATAATGTATGTGTGAGGAATGATAGTTCTTTTTACTTTCTATCTTGAATAGACAAATGGGATGCAATTGTTAGTACGCAAAATTTTAAGAAATTGGTTGTCAAGTAGTGTAAATGTACAATGAAAAATATATGAGAATGGAAAACTAACAATTTGTTTGACTGATTGAAGTTGAAGTTGTAGGGAGAAGGTTCTTGGATATGGAAGTAATGTAATCCATAAGGAAGACCAATGTCTGCTGATTGTAAGAGAGCCAGAACTGTTACAAGAATAAAATATCATGCTTGAGAACTCTGGCTCCAATGTGGAACATATTTGAAAATGAAATGAAATTGTGAAATTCAAAATTTGTTGGTAATAGATTTGAAAGAAATTGGATTGAAAATGGAGGTTATATATCAGTAGTTTTTGTATGAGTGTGATACAAGTGAGATGAAAGATTTGTCCAGGGAGGATAGATGATGGCTATCAAAGCTGGAAAGAACAAAAAGAGGGCTACTGTAGTGACATGAGAACCATGTGAAAAACCATGATTCCCAAAGAATATTGTGTTGAGGTAACACGGGCTAGAGGGATGCCTCGACAAGAGCAAGTCAGAGAGACACCTTGACTGTAAGACTCAGGGAAGTCTCAAAAATTATTCTTATGTAAAAATTCCCTGGAAATAAAAGATGGGTCACTCGAGGGACTATATAGTAGAGAAGGGTATGCTTGAGAGGGTGAGTGACCGTAAGGAAGATGAGACATCGATATATTTTCTAATATGTTGATTTCAATTATGCACACAATGGGTATGTCAAGGAAAGAAATGATCCAAGTTAATGAAAAAACCATATGGATGCAGATCCGTGAACTGCCCAAATAAGTGTTATACTGATATGTGAAAAATTCCTTTTGAATTATGAATAACGATAAATTGTTTTTTCCTGAAATTGTGATTAATGCTTGTTGTTTGAAATAAATTGTAGGCATGTGCTAATTTCCAAAACTCTAGAAGGGACTAGACCAAGAAGAGGAACTACATTGCTGAAACAACTGAAAGATAGAGGCATGCCAAGTATTGTTGAGGTGCAAATAACACCGAGGACGATGTTCCTTTGAAGGGGAGGGGATTGTAACACCCTCTTTCCTAAACCTATGATTATATGTAATTAATCATGATTTCCATGTAATGGAATATAAACATTGTGATTATTGTTGATTTATAATTCCAACAACTGATTATGGGGTGAAGCCTTGAATGTAGAAGCCATGATACCATGAGAGGATTGGTGCAAGAGGGAGGTAATTATTGATTTAATTGACAGTTCAAGCAATAGTCTTCCTAATTAAAATGGTGTATACCTGGACTATCCCGAGCCCTGAAAACTAATTATCAGTTATGATAGTAGTTGGAACAGTTCTTTTGGAAGTTAAGGAAGGATGGGAAAAATACCTTCAAGAAACTTCTGGCATGACCCATGAAGTCCTGGAGGAGAAGGCAGGAAAAGAGGGTGTAGGGAAAAATAGAAACACACACGAATGAGAGGTTGTAAGTGAACACATGAAGGAATGCAGAGAATTCCTTGATGGTATCATGGCTTGGCACAAGGTTGGATAGAATGTTTAGAATGAATGATTCTAAGCCTGTGGTAGGGTGGAAAGACAAACACCCATGGTTAGTTGGACGGTCATAAACCATAATAGATAAGTATCCTTTATCCTGAGTAAATGTCTGCATTGTTTAGTTTGTTCCAGATATTTGAGTGCATGGTTGTGCCTACCTGTTGGATGAATGGAACGATATTTCTGTTATACATTATAGATGTGTAAGTAAGAAAGTTTGTGTTTTTGGGTAATAAGGGAATTGAATGGATTAGGAATGATTACTTACACTGATCCATGAAGTCTGATAGGTAGGGTAAAGGTAGCGTGTAACCCAACGAAGACTTCAAGTCTCTGAAGTGAGAGTTCGTAAAGGTGTAAACCCTTCCTCGGAAGGAAGGTGACTAAAATACCTTGAGATTTGGGAAAGTTTCGGTGCAATCGGAGAGCCTAAATCCTCGAGAAATTCCCTACCTTACAGTAAAAGCATACGAGGCGCAAAATCTTCGTCCAAGGTTATAGATAGAGGTTTTCTTAGTTAGTTGGGAGCAAATGATGAAGGATGAGAAGTCCTGGCAGGCCTTAGAATAGACTTAGAATAATTTCCATGGATCTGCTAAGTCCTGTATTGAATTGTTAGAACCATAGAGAAACCATGATTCAATACATGATGAATCAAAACCATTGATTCTACACTTCAAATAAATATTGACCCTCCACTGGAGTAGGATTTGAGGCATGTAAGAAGATGTACATGTGACCATTGATCCATTGGAGGGTTATATGTTAGAAGATCCTAACTATTGGTCGGGGGTTGTCGGTCAGATTGACCCTATAAACCCGAAGTGAAGACACTTTGACAAGAGAGGTCTGAGGGAAAATTTGGATCGTTGATCGGAGTAAAGGTGAGATCAATTCTCAACCGTATATATTCACAAGGTCTTGTCTAAGCGAGGTTAAGAGGGAAGGTGACGTCTTGCTAACGTCAGGCTTACGGGGAGTGTCTATGTATCAAAGGATAATATGTGGCAACCTGTGTTTGGTCGAAGGGATTGGGTGTGGTCCCTATCGAGCTTCAACCTTTGATGGATGTGTTAACTATCAGCCTAGGATCTACGGGTGGAGAGATTTCCACCATTGATCAGAGGTTAGGTAGTCAAAATTCCCAAGAGTGGAGTCGATGAGGGATGACGATAGTACGACTCTGAAGAGTGATTTCGATCATAGAATAGGTAGAGCCTTAGGAGAGACCTCAGTCGTTGGATCTATGATCCATCCTGAGGAGGGGGAAAAAGGGTACAATGACATCATGAGGACGTGTCATGCTAGTATGGCATCCTGTATATCCCTTATGATGATGCATGGAGATAATCAGATGGCCTAAGGGCTGAGCGTGGACCTCGTTGGCCGAGAGGGGCCTTAAAAAGACTGCTTGAACCTTAGTCGTTAGATCTAAGTGTCGAAATATCTAGACCGTTCATCAGAGAGGGATGGTTGGAATAAGTGGGGTGATGACACGATACAAGACTTGATCAGCTATGATGGATATGGGAAAGAAAAATATGAGGGTAATATGAAGGAGGAGGATGAGGGTGAAATCCTAAGTACTCGCAAGGACAATTCAACCTAAAATAACTATGTACTAATTCAAACGCCCTAATGTAAGTCCCACCTAAAGAAACGAGTAACAAGTGTTTAGAAGGTATTTATCTTATGCAAATGAAGGTGAATGATCAAAATTTATATCAATTTATATTCAATGGAACAAAAAACTTATTCAATCGTCCAATTCTAACAAGTATGGTAAAATTTGCATAAGATGGATAAGATGCTCTATTACTTGTCTTTTTCAATATTCGCAGTAAGATCAGATATGAAAACACTTATAAAAACAATATAAATGCAAGTTCTATAAGCTTTTAATCAGAAACAAACACTTTGAAATCACCCAATTAGATCAACGATGTCAAGATAAAAACGCTTGACACATTTTCCAATATTGCTAGAATGCCTTAGAGAGATTATGCAATGATTTCTGAACAGTTATTAAGCCCTAACCAGATATGATATGGTTTATAACATCAATAAGTAATTATTTAGATCAACAACATAGTCATCAAATGAAACCCCAAAATTTACTTAGAACACTTAACCATTGATTTCCAACAATTTTCCCAAGAAAAGGGCACACTATTCAACGATTTCCAAACACTTTTCAAACATGTACCATATCTGATATAAATATTGCAGCAGAGAAATCAGTGAAGAAAACTAACTAAGAGCTATCTAACTAGCCTCAGAAAAACAACCCAAACACTTAAGAACAATTAGCAATCAACTAGGAAGCCAAACTAGCTAAATTAGCACACTAATCTAGGATCCTAAACTAATTTTCTGAATAAAATTGCAGCCCTATGGCTGTAGCATTCATTGAGGTACAACAGATTATCTAACCACTAAAAAAGAAATCTAATCCACTAGAATTAAATCCCTACTCAAGCCAATCAATTTAGACTATCTACTTGTTAGATTTGACAAAGAAATGACCAAGATCTAGTAAACTAGGGTTAGAAAATACTAGGGAAAATTGTAGCGGATAAGGGTTTGAGAGTTGAGGGGGTTTAAACCCTCAAAATTTTCTCCCAAGTGGGAAATAGGGTCTCCCTAGGGGGGCGAATTTAGCCATACAATCAGATTTAAATTTTTGTGGGAAATCACATATCCCAATGCAACTTCCACACTCTCTGGTGTAGACTAGTGCCTTGATCTCTTTGGGTAATGGAGTCAAAATGTGCTTGGACGAGGGATAGTGCACCAAAAGTAATATCTTTCCTTCTAGGTTGTAGACTTACCTATCCTGCAAGAGGGTTATCCAAACAAACACCTAATCCAAAATGTCAAAATCAAATGATAAGACCCTACAACAAGGTTGTTAGCCTCCTAATCCTTGCAACAAAATTTTATCAATAAACTACATTTATAAGGTTGTAGGTTTAACTATCCTCAGAATAAGTTTATTTTAAGAAAAATGACAACTAGGGTTTGGAAAAATAAATGGATAAATCACAAATTGAAACTTTCTCACCATAATACTTGAAGAAGATGAAAACAAAGCATGTAATATCCATCATTCATCCATAGATTCATCCATAAAGCATTAAAACATCCATAATGAAAGCCTCCAAGAAAATCGCACCATCCAAAAATTGCACAATAACACTAGTATAGCCAAAAGTATGAAGCAAGAGAGTGATAGCATTAATCCACCAAAAAGTCTCCTTCAAATGAAATCAAGTGAGGAGTATTTATAGATCTTCCTCAACTTGAGTTTGTCCACATACTAACCCACTTTAGGGTTATCCTCCAAATAAATTTGAAATAATTAAAAATATTCTAGATAACTCACTTTATAATTAATTTTGACCATTTAAAACAATTGATTTAGTCAAAAAAATAAATTCCTAGTGAGAATCTAAATATAACTCACTTAACTAACTTCCTAAATTAAATAAAGGTGGAAAATCCACCACAAAGTCATTAATGGCCTAGGAAGACCCAAAATTCTCCCCCATAGATCAAGGGATCCTCTCTAAGGTGCCGCTCACGGGGCCAAACGCCATCAGACCCTTCAAAAATAAATGTGAAGCAGTGCGGTGAGCCTCCCAAGGCTAGCACATGAGTTGGACTAGTAACTAAGGTCCTCAAAAGGTGCAACGTCCCCCTCCAAGTGGAAAAAGTCAGCACCAAGTCAAATCGTCCCCCATAAATGTGCAAGTGGCAAGCCCCAATGGCAATAAATCCTCCAAATAATGTGGGAAAAATCCTCCAAAAGCTCAATCATCAAGGAAAAGGATGAAGGCATCACCCCAAGGCCTCCAAAGGCTCAACACTCTCCCAAAATATTTCACGCTCATCATCCAATGGCACAAGAGGGGTGACGTCACCCCCTTAAGGGGGTCGTTCCCCTCAAGGAGGGCTCCAAACACTGCAAAACATGCGGCGATTTACCCATAAATCATGATCATGAGGCCTGTGAAAAATATCAGGCATTTGATAAGTGAAAATGTGGAATCCAACCTAGGTTTAGATAACCCTAGTAATTCCCCAACAACAATAAATCATGATCTGGCACCTGTATAATGGCTCAAAGGCTATGAAATATAATGACATGTGGGTAGATCATGGAAGACAAGACAAAACATGTATGTCTAAAAGTAAACAAGCCTGAAACCATAGTAAGATAAAACCAATGTAATATAAGATCCATTTAGACTAGTCCATCACACCCCTCTATATTAAAAATGTTATACCTCTTTCAAAGTCAAGTTATGGGAGGATTATCAAGGGATCCAGTAGGCTAGGTTACCCCAAGGTAGAGAAGTTGGTTCCGGAGAAGTGAATTATCAAGGTCACAAAGTGAGTAAGTGGTGGTCATGGGTTAACTTCAAGGCATCGAAGTTTGACATACAAGGGTCCATAGTATCTCACTCATGGGTGCCTATGACGGGGTGAACTACAACCACTGGTTCCTATTATCCATGAGTCTTCAAGCCCTTAATTTCCTTTTACTACATCATCACATGAGAGATAACCCAAAGAATATGTAATGCTCTGGAGATATTCCCATGAGTGATGTCATTTATTGTTCTTTTCATTTTTTCTTTTGATTTTTCTTTATTTTGTTCTTGTCCCCCTAGTGTTGAAAAACACATGCTTAACTTGTTTCAAGACACCCCAGGGAATATGTAGCACCCTGGCGATGTATCCACTAGTGCTTAGGACTGTGGGTGATCCTCTGAGCAGGTAACCATGGCATGATTTTACTAGACACCCCCTGGGCCTTTAGCCCCTTCTTCCCATAAAGTGAGGAATGATCCCTTGTTGGGTAAAATCATGCAACTAACTTGAAGGAATGGAATATGTAAAAGGGATATGAAAACATAAAGTCATAAGCATGGTGATGACCAATCCAAAAAAAATCACAGTATGTACCCCTTTTCCCAAGGGGTTTCCCAACTTTGCTAAGAAACCAAGACAACCACCAAGGTATGACTAGGGAAGGAGTATAATAAAAGAGCTAATGTATCATGGCCAAGAAGAAAGAGCTGTACTAGTCATAAATGCCTAAAATATTAAATTGGCACTTACCATGATCAAAGGCTTACCATCTTGTAGCATGTCTCGTGAAGATGTCTTACAATCCCATACAATATCACGGTGCCATATTCTTCTCTACCGTTGCTCATGATATGCCAAATGTGAGGAGGAATCCATGCAAGTCTGACCCAAGTACTCCCCATCTTTCGTAACTCCACGTCTGCAACTCAGGCGCCTCTATATGCTATCTCTGAAATGCTATCCACCAAATGGAGGATAACATATGGCTCCAAATCGGGGACATGTGCTCGTTCTAAGAGTGTGTGAGAACCTCATATCTCTGGAAAGGCACCTGCGACCTACAAAGAAACATGAAAATGTCAAAAGTATCTCGTCCAAAAAGTGTCAAAAGATACATCTACATCATAACTAGGAAAGAAAATTTTTAACATTTGTTTTTTAAGAAAACGAAAAGCACACAATGATAATTCAAATGCATTAGTTTAAAACACACAAATGATCAACAAGAACATGTAATGCATCTAATCTAATCACACACAATGCACCTAATCTGATATGAAAATACACTATGGTACATATGACCTACATACTAACCTAAGGGACTGGAGGACCCTAAGTACCATCTATGTAAGGGAGAAGATGAGATGCCGCAAACCCACATGTCATCTTTCTCCCAGCCAAGGTGGACAAGGTATATACATTGTTCTTATTTTCCTTTACAACACAAGGGCTAGCCCAAAGTACTTCATCTTTGGGGTCGAAACTTGGTGGGCCCCTCCTCTTGTCCCACACTAAAACAATACTTCCCTCTAGGCATTCAGGGTAAAGGACATCTTCACTATAGGGCTCATAAGGAGGGACAACGTCCACAGTATTCTCGATGATTTGTTCCTCTTCTTCCTGCTTAATCTGCTCACCTCTCTTAAGAAGTTTCACTTCTCCCACTTCTTTTCCCTGATGCTCGACCAATGCTTCCTTGTAATTATCATTCCTTGGGAACAATACTTCAAATGATTCTTCACTTGAAAAAGGAAGCTCACTAGGGTCATAAGGAGTCTCATGGGACACTATATCAAAATCATCAGACCAAATCGATTCAATGCTACAAAGGTCATACACATGTTGCGAGGACTCAATTTGGGGATATAAAACCTCATAGGTTCCATCCCCCATGGGAATGAAAGCATGAAATCAATATAGGCTCATATAACCACCTAAAGTTGCGGTCCAATCTATGGATAAGATCATTCCCCAAGCATCTGACACATCTATCACAACAATATCTGATGGGAAGGAGACCCTAGGAAAATGATATAAGTACATGTCTACATTTTCTGCTACCCTGAAAACCTTAACCTTCTTTGAGTCCATCCCACAAACATTGCCATAAGGTCTGGGAATCCCCAATCCAAGTTGTTTAAACACATTGACATGCATAATGGTAGTAGAGGCACCTGAATCAATAATACAATTGTTAACTGTAAAACCATTCATCACTAAGGAAACATAGAAAGGATGGGTTTTGTTTACTTTCCCATCAGAGTATTGGCTATTAATATTAATGGGAGGACCATTGGCTTCTTATTCAAGCTTGATCAATTTATTTGCTTCCCTCTTTATCACAAGAATCCTACAAATCTCATCTAGTAGAACGAGAACATTCACCTTGTTGAGTGCACTACTCAAATCTACATTTAGGCTAAAATTTCCTGTTGGTTTTGCAGGTTCGCTTGGCTCATCCCTAGCTAGAGGAACATGAATAATAGGCCTAGATGTATGAGGAAAGGGTAGTGGAGGCACATTGCTAACAAGTCGTGGAGGAGTTACCTTTGGTGGAGCAGATTGTGGAGCTACACATGGAGATATAGGTTGGGCGGGAGACAAGGACGAGGATGAGGGTGAGGTCACAGAGTTTGTTTTTTTCTTCCTTTGGTAATATAACAATTGATTCTGTCTTATTGCCTCTTTACTCTCTTCATCCAATTCATTCCAAAGCTCCATATACAATCTCTTCGCAGTTTCTTTTTCCCATTGCTCGTATTCCTCATCAGTCATGTAAATCACTCCCTCACCTTGCGCAGGCTCATTCGATATGGTTAAAATATAATCCATGAAATTAACCCCATGATTGGGAGCTTCATCTCCTACAAGTCTTGGGCATTCATTTTCCCAATGAGGTTCTTGACAAGCATGGCACCATGGGACTTCTTCATCATTGAAAAGACCTACAAGGACTTGAGCATCTGATTTCCTTGTTTCTTATTGTTGTCGGGGTCTCCAATTATTATCTCTCCTTGGAGGAGAAAAAGGTGGACCCCGAGGAACATTTTGTCTTTCCCAACTAGTTATCCTATTCGTCATGGTGTTCTGGGATTGAGTAAACTGCATGGACATTTTCTCAAGTTTCTGGTTGATAGCTGCAATTGGATCATCAAACAAATTACCTTCATTGAGCTTCTTCTTCTATGTTTTGGCTCGTGGGTAGCTAAAGGGATCTATCTTAGCACTATTAAGATCTTCTTCAATTGAATTAACATTTGTCATGGTTCCGGGAAAGTCTCGAGGAACATATATTTTAAGGTGAAAATGGAACTATCCTTCGAAAGAATCTAAGTATGTAATAAGGACGCCTTTGGCTTGGGGAATCATTCCCGCGGAGATCTGATTCCTCAAACTATCAAATATAGCATTAAAAATGATGACTATCATTCTCCTTCTTTTCAATCCTATTAAATTGAGCAAGTAAGGAAGAATGGTCTTTCTTGGTTCCCCATCTACTCTTAAATTTTGTCTCAAAATCATCATATGATGTGACATAATTATCCTTGAGACCTTGAAACCATGCTTTGGTTGGACCTTTGCGTGAAATGGAAAAAACTTTCATGGCTACGTCATCATGCTCAACTCCTATAATCTCAAAGGCACCAACTAATTGGTCGAGGTGTTCTTCCGCGGTGACCACATTGTTTCCCGCAAACTTGGGTAACCACTTGGCAGTCTCCTTGGGTAACTCGTGACTTTGTCCAGGTATATTCAAAGGTTTGTAAAGGAGGGTAGTCCAACTATGAGCCATCTTATGGTTGGTTGTGGTAAAAAGAGAGATTGATTAAAAAACTTTTTCGCAGTAGGAGAATTAAATGGGGGTTTCCTACGGTAGGTGATGATAGGCTTTGGTTTGGGAGGTGGACTTTCAGAAACTGGGTTCTTGGAAGGTGGAGTCACCAGGTAAGTTTCAAGAACTCGCCAAAAAGGGTAAAAGGGTAATACCCTCAATAGAGTCTCCATGAAAACCAAGGGAAAGGAATCTAGGGGAAAAGGCTTGCCAAAGGGGATGTCATTAGGGATCAGAAAGGATTTAAAATCCTCCCTAGAAATGACGCCAAAAATGTTATCACACGGATTGTAGAGCATGTAGATTCCTTCACGATCCCAACCAATGGACAACGAATCAGGACCACGACCCACTGTCACCTCAGGAAGAGTCCCAGGTAACCCCTAGGGGAAAATACTGCAGATGGTCAAAGGCCCTAAGGGATCATGATACAAAACTTTATGGGCTAGGATGGAGATGGTAAAGATGAAGATAAGGGTAATGTGAAGGAGGAGGATGAGGGTGAAAGCCTAAGTACCCTCAAGGACAATTCAACCTAAACCAACTATGCACTAAGTCCAATGCCCTAATGTAAGTCCCACCTAAAGCAATGAGTAACAAGTGCTTAGAAGGTATTTATCTTATGCAAATGAAGGTGATTGATCACAAGTTCTATCAATTTTTATTCAGTGGAAGAACAAAATTATTCAATTATCCAATTCTAATAAGTATGGTAAAATTTACATAATATGGATAAGATGTTCTAACACTTGTCTTTTTCAAGATTAGCAGTAAGATCAGATCTGAAAACACTTATAACAGTAGTGGAAATGCAAGGTCTATAAGCTCTTAATCAACAACAAACACTTTGAAATCACCCAATTAGATCAAATATGTCAAGATAAAAATGCTTGATAAACTTTCCAATATTGCTAGAATTCCTAAGAGTGATTATTCAGTGATTTCTTAACAATTATTATGCCCTAACCAGATCTGATGTGGTTTATAACAGTAGCGAGTAATTCTTCATATCAACAAGATAGTCATCAAATGAAACCCAAAAATTTACTTAGAGCACTTAACCAATGATTTCCAACAATTTTCCCAAGAAAAGGGCACACTATTAAATGATTTCCAAGCACTTTTCAAACATGTACCAGATCTGATATAAATATTGCAGCAGAGAAATCAATGAAGAAAAATAACTAAGAGCTATCTAACTAGCCTTAGAAAAACAAAAGAAACGCTTAAGAACAATTAGCAATCAACTAGGAAGCCAAACTAGCTAAATTAGCACACTAATCTAGGAAAATAAGCTAGTTGTCCTAAACTAATTTTTGCATAAAATTGCAGCCCTATGGTTGTAGCATTCATTGAGGTACAACAGATTATATAGCCACTAAAACAGAAATCTAATCCACTAGAATTAAATCCCTACTCAAGCCAATCAATTTAGACTATCTACTTGTTAGATTTTACTAAGAAAGGACCAAGATCTAGAAACCTAGGGTTAGAAAATACTAGGGAAAATTGCAGCAGTTAAGGGTTTGAGAGTTGAGGGGGTTTAAACCCTCAAAATTTTCTCCCAAGTGGACAATAGGGTCTCCCTAGGGGGGCGAATTTATCCGTACAATCAGATTTAAATTTTAGTGGTAAATCACGTATCCCAATGCAACTTCCACACTCTCCAGTATAGACTAGTGCCTTGATATCTTTGGGTAATGGAGTCAAAATGTGCTTGGAGGAGGGCTAGTGCACCGAAATTAATATCTCCCTTGTAGGTTGTAGAGTTACCTATCCTGCAAGAGGATTAGCCAAACAAAAACCTAACCCAAATTGTCAAAATCAAATGATAAGACCCTACAACAAGGTTGCTAGTTTCCTAATCCTTGCAACAAAATTTTATCATTAAACTAAATTTCTAAGGTTGTAGGGTTAACTATCCTTAGAACAAGTTTATTTTAACCAAAATGACAACTAAGGTTTGGAAAAATAAATGGATAAATCACAAATTGAAACTTTCTCTCCATAAGACTTGAAGAAGATGACAACAAAGCATGTAATATCCACCATTCATCCATAGATTCATCCAAACGTCATTAAATCATCCATGATGAAAGCCTCCAAGAAAATCTCACCATCCAAAAATTGCACAATAACACTAGTATAGCCAAAAGTATGAAGCAAGAGAATGATAGCATTAATCCACCAAAAAGTCTCCTTCAAATGAAATCAAGTGGAGTATTTATAGATCTTCCTCAAATTGATTTTGTCCACATACTAACCCACTAAGGGTTATCCACCAAAAAATTTGAAATAATTAAAAATATTCTAGATAACTCACTTTATAATTAATTTTGACCATTCAAAACAATTAACTTGGTCAAAAAAATTAAACTCCTAGTGAGAATCTAAATATAACTCACTTAACTAACTTCCTAAATTAAATAAAGGTGGAAAATCCTCCACAAATTCATTAATGGCCTAGGAAGACCCAAAATTCTCCCCCATACATCAAGGGGTCATGTCCAAGGTGCTGCCTAAGGGGCCAAAGGCCATCGCACCCTTCAAAAATAAATGTCAAGTAGTGTGGTGAGCCTCCCAAGGCTAGCACATGAGTTGGACTAGTAACCAAGGTCCTTAAAAGGTGCAACACCCCCCTCAAAGTGGAAAAAGTCAGCACCAAGTCAAATCATCCCCCATAAATGTGCAAGTGGCAAGCCCCAATGGCAATAAATCCTCCAAAAAATGTGGGAAGAATCCTCCAAAGGCTCAATATTCAAGGAAAAGGATGAAGGCATCACCCAAAGGCCTCCAAATCCTCAACGCTCTCCCAAAATAGTCCACGCTTAACATCCAATGGCCCAAGAGGGGTGACACCACCCCCTTAAGGGGGTCATTCCCCTCAAGGAGGGCTCCAAACACTGCCAAAAGTGGGGCGAGTCACCCATAAATCATGATCATGAGGCCTGTGAAAAATATCGAGCATCTGACAAGCGCAAATGTGGAAACCAACCTAGGGTTAACTAACCCTAGTAATGCCCCGACAACAATAAATGATTATCTGGAGCTTGTATAATGGCCAAAAGGATATGAAATGCAATGACACGTGGGAAGATCCTACAAGACAAGACAAAGCATATATATCTACAAGAAAACAAGCCTAAAACCGTAGTAAGATAAGACCAATGTAATATAAGAGCAATTTAGACTAGTCCATCACACCACTCTATATTAAAAATGTTATACCTCTTTCAAAATTAAGTTATGGGAGGGTTATAAAGGGATCCAGTAGGCCAGATTACCCCAAGGTAGAGAAGTTGGTTCCTACAAAGTGAATTTTCAAGGTCACGAAGTGAGTAAGGGGTGATCATGGGTTAACTTCAAGGTATGGAAGTTCGACATGCAAGGGTCTGTAGTATCTCACTCGTGGGTGCTTATGATGGGGGTGAACTACAACCACTAGTTATTGTTATCCACGAGTCTTCAAGCCCTTAATTTCCTTTTACCACATCATCACATGAGAGATAACCCATATAATATGTAACGCTTTGGCGATATTCCCATGAGTAATGGAATTTCTTGTTCTTTTCATTTATTCTTTTGATTTTTCTTTATTTTGTTTTGTTCCCTCATGTTGAAAAACACATGTTTAACTTGCTTCAAAACACCCTAGGGATATGTAGCGCCCTGGTGATGTATCCACAAGTGCTGAGGACTATGGGTGAGCCTCTAAGCAGGTAATCATGGTAGAATTTTTCTAGCCACCCCCTGGGTCTTTATTCCCTTCTTCCCATAGAGTGAGGAATGATCCCTTTTTGGGTCAAATCATCCAACTAACCTAAAGGAATGGGATATGAAAATGGAAAGTGATAAGCATGTTGATGGCCAATCCAAAACAAATCCCATTATGTACCCCTTTTCCCAAGGGGTTCCCCAATTGTCTTAAGAAACCAAGAAAACCACCAAGGTATGACTAGGGAAGAAGTATAACAAAAGATCTAATGTCTGATGCCCAAGAGGAGAGAGATATACTAGTCATAAATGACTCAAATATTAAACTGACACTTACCATGATCAAAGGATTACCATCTTGTAACATGTATCGTGAAGATGTCTTGCAAGCCCGTCCAATATCACGATTCCATCTTCTTCTCAACTACTGCTCATGATATGCCAAATGTGAGGAGTAATCCATGCAAGTCAAACCCAAGTGCTTCCCATCTCCCGACACTCTATGTCTGCAATTTGGGTGCCTCTTTATGCTATCTCTAAAAAGTTATCTACCAAATGGGGGATAATAGTACCAACACAGGTTTTCATATAAAAATGTATCTTAAATCTCCTGTTAGTGCTCAAAATACTTGATTATTTGCACAAATGAAAAACTAACATTTTGTGTTTACTATCATGTCACCTTTCATTTATGATTTGATATACTAATGGTGGTTGTTTTTTCCATAGATTCATATATGTCACCGCGACTAACATATTTTGTTTGTTGTCATGCCACCTTTCATTTCTGATTTGATATACTAATGGTGGTTGTGTTTGTCACAAATTCATATATGTCACCGCGCAAGAAGTCATCCAATAAAAATCCTAAGCAAAATCTTCCACAAGCGAGAGCCGATGAGAAGAAAATACCAATACCCCAAGGGATGTTTATGAATATACTATAGGAATCTTAGAGAAAGGGGGAACTTCACTCAAATGGGGTGGATTTTTCCAAATGTTCAAGAAGAAAAAATTTCTTGTGGAGGTTGAATATTAGGATGAGCTCAAAATCTTCAAAAACATCCGAAGATAAGTATTGCATAGGTTGGTGGTTTGTGCAACAAATTTCCCTTGTGTAGATGCGATCTCATGGATCCTCAAGCATGCAAACATTGGCCATCTATACATACTAACTGCTAAGGAGAAACCCATAGTGTCATTCCAAGCAACCAACATAGCGAAGTATTACCATTTGGAAAAAGGAACTCGATCATTGGATGATGAACTCATCAACAAGTTCCTACAAAAGGAAAATAATCTATTCAAGATTTGGTACAAGATAGATAAAACATTCAAGCTCAGACCATCTGTTGAATATATAACCACTTCGCTAAGAATGCCATATCAATACATTGTGGCAATGTTATGTAGGCTTAATGGGGAACAAGATGCTTCTAAATTATGTTTATCCCTTAAGGCTCTAATATATTAATATTTTGATAAAGGGTCATCATTCAATTGGGCCTACTTCTTGTCAATAACTTTAGTAGAGTCCATTACAGCTATCAAGGAGATTGCTCCTATCCAATTCTCAAGATTTCACATGTCTTCTTATATGTTTGATGTTATTTGTGTGCACCATCAATATCCCAAGATGGGTTGGGCTTGGAAACCAACCGATCCGTCTGTGTATATTTACTGCAAAGTGCTCTGAGAGAACAAATACAAGATAAAATACCACAAAATCTGTGATCACTTCTTAGCACCTCTCTATGATCTCATCTTTGGCTCACCTGCTTGGTGTATGATCGATAAAGCATTGGCAGTAACCATGAATATTGGAGACTGGTACCTCATTGATCACAAAACTTATATTAGAGTATACAAAGCTACCAAAGCTCTCCATTTATTACCGAGGTTTGTGCTTGATACATTAGTGCTTCAAGAGATCACATATCAAACTGTGATTAATGAAGTCATGGCAACATTATATCATGATAAGAGGATATCTTCCCCTTGCTACCATTATAATGGGTCAGATCATACTTGTTCAGAAGCATTAAGCAAGCCCAAGCTGAAGTGGACACACTACTATATTTCCACTTCAGATAAGAAAGGTTCCATAGACATGATCCAAAAAAAGTAGCCAAGGAACATTGCAACAAGTACAAATAACTTTGGGAATACACTTCGGCCACATGGGAGGAAAAATAAGTTCATTTTGTTGCTCGAACATACGATGAAGTTATCACCAAGAGGCAGGGAAAAAAAATAGGAAGGATTGCTGATGAAGAGAAATCCCGTGAAGAGGCAAAAGAAAGAGACAAAGAAGAGGAAAAAACAAAAGCATATGCACTTGAAACAACATCCACACACTCTGGATCGATAGAGGAGGAAGAAATGATGATGAACAAGAAAAGAATGAAAAAAGAAAAGGTCCAAAAAAATAAAGAAGATGTCACCGAAAAGAAAATAAAGATATAAGAGGTTGAGGCCAAAGCAGAAGTTGATGTAGCAACAACAACAACAACGAAAAAATCAACAACAAAAGAAACAATAGAAAAGGTTGCATCGGAAGAAATAGTGATGTAGAATAAATAGAAACATATGAAGTTGCAACTAAGGCAATCTAAGAAGAGAAAGATAAAAGGGATGAAGATGCTTTAAACAATGATGTCTCACCTATGTACACTTACATCCTAGAAACATCAACATAATTTCTCAACGGTCATACTCAATTCAGTGGAATGGAGTTGGGGCTTCACACACCCTACAAGCCCAACAAAGTGGAAAACTTGAAGAAGTTCAAATTTTACAAAGCTATGAGTAGAATCATGCAACAAGAAGTCATGAAGGTCCCAGTGACTAGTTCTAACCAAATATCAGTCCTCACAGAGACCACTTTGTAAAAAAATGTTATTAAGGACCCTCTTTCCATAACATCCATCGACACCGCCTTCACCACAACAACATTGAAAAACCTCAAGAATTTATTCCACCAAAAAAAAAGAAAAAGATTCCAGGATAAGGGAACTAGAAGAACAACTCAGCCATCCATAGAAAGACGAGGGAAGTCTAAGAGAATTGAGAGAATTTCCTAAGAAAGTAAGGACAAATATTGAGGAGGCTATTACAAATATGTATGCCCATATTCATGTCTTCCAACAACTGTTATCTAACATAATGGACTAGCATAGACAAGTGCAAGCCAAGAAAGTCTAGTTCATTACCATCTGTGAAGGCTTATTGACATAAGCAAATGGATTTCTGAGAACCCAAATTCCTCTACCAAACTTCCCTGCCCCTCAGAAGTAGAAAGAAGAATATATTATGATTCCCTTGATCGATGCCAACAAGCAGGGAAGAGAACAAGAAAGGAAACAACAAGCTCACTTGCAATTTGTGTGCAACTCCACAAATTCACACAAGTATTAGCACATAAGGGTCTCCTTCCTCCCATCAAGGAGCTCGGGAAAACCATTGCAATGGAACAACGCATTGAAGAAATTAAACATAGTATAAATCAGAGACACAAGAGAGATGAAGCAAATATGAAGGTAACAATTGAGGCAATGGAAGAACACTCCATTCAACCGACCAAGGTTCAGACAATGATTTAGGCATTCACGACCACTCTAATGAGAGACATAAGGACCCTCACCAATAATTTATCCTCCCACATAGACACCCTAGAAGAAACTTTGTATCCTAGGATCATATCACTCGCCAGGTTTGAGAAGCATACGTGAAGGGAAATAACCCATGAATAAGACAAGATAGCAAATTTGAATTTGTTCATAACTATATTCCATCCCATCAACATAATTGGCACTAGAAGGAGAGACTGATTTTTGCATGGCTGTGTAAACCCATGACACACGCTTGGCCATTCCTCTGAAAATATTCCTATCCAACAACGCTTCTTGCATATCTCTTCCGAACATGAAATTACCTTCGAAGATTCGAATCCCACATTTGAAAGTGCTTCTGCAATCCATAAAAATCAGTTAGAATCTTGGTATCCTGTCCCTAATGAGGAGTTTTATGAAACTCGTCATATTACATGCTCGTATGCTAGGTTACTTGGCCAATTACCTACAACTTCAACACTCCCCAAGAGGAGAGATACATGTGTAAGATGACCCAAGAATCATAATAATGTTCTTGTTGACTCCGTAGAAGATTTGATCGAAACTTCTCTATAGGCCATACCTATACCCTTAGACTAGATTCCTCCCACACCTTCTGGTCCTACTCCTCCCGACCTGGAAAACAATTTTGATGACGAACATTTAGGATATAATTTCGTTGATAACATGGGTAAAAATTGAAAAAGAAGGAATTTTCTTCCACCATATATGTCCCAAGGTGCTTTGAACTTAGCTGAACCTTTTCATGAGTTTCCCAAATGTCTCAAGAGGCTTCTCCCAAAATTCGACCTGGAAAAACTAACTCACCCAAAGATCATGTGAATAATTTCTTTCTAGCCACTCGTCTCCTTGATGTTTGTTATGAAGATGTGGTTTGTAGGCTCTTTCCCTACACCTTTGAGAACAAGGCTTCCACATGGTATTTTAATTTACCAACTAGATTTATAACCAACTAGAATGACTTCGAAAAATCCTTCATTAGAAAATTCAAGGAAGAGAAAAATCCTATGGCCCTACTCAAAGAAACAGTGGCCTTAAAAATGGAAAAGAAAGAAAAAGTAAAGGACTTCAATCAATGCTTCACTACATTCCTCAATAAATTCACTGTTGAAATTGCTCCTTTGTAACCCTTGGTCATTGAATGTTATACTTTGGCATTACTTCCCTCTATAGGAATTTTCATTAAATGAGTTGGCAAGCTTACCTTAGACCAAAATTTTTAGGAAGCTAAATAAGTTGAGAAAGAATTGGTCTCTATTGGCAACCACCCTGCATTTGAAGAAACCAAATAAGTTGGGAAGAAACCTTTACTCTTGACTAAACCTCCCGAGAAAGAATCGAAGGACCTAGATAGTGTAGTTAAGCTGGTAAATAATCTTTCAAACGAAGTAGTAGGCCTTAAGAAGAACATTGGGGGAGTGTCTTCAAAGCCTAGACCTTTTCATCCATTCTTTAATAGAAATGAAAACCCCCTGAAGCCTCTAGAATTCCCAAGTCTCACTCTAAGTATGGATGAATTTGACATGGATAATTTATGTTCATATCACCAATAGAACCATTTTGAGAAAACATTCCCTCAGTGGATAAAATTTATGAACTTGGTCATTAACGAGCTATTAGATCAGTAAGAGAATGATGATAACCAGACCAAGGAGTGGAAAAAGAAGAAACCATTGAGGACACCACTTAAGAATCTACCATGTTTCTATGGGATTGGTGTATATATTTTGATGAGGAACAAATTGAAGAGTTTTCCTTGGGAGACATACAAGTTGTAAAAGTTGCTCCCTGGGATTACATCCTACAAAGCAAGGGTGTTATCCTAAGCACTCCTTTATCCTCAAAAATCATCACTACTCTAAAAAAGAAAACTCCTCCTACTCCCACTAAGAAACCAAGCACTTCAACCCCTACAACAACCATTAATAAACCCCACACTCCATCAACCAACAACAAACCTAGCTCCTCACAAGCAAGAAAAACCTCAGGAAAACATGAAACTCACACTTTGGAATATAAAATTATAGAATATTTAAAGAAAACCAAATCCAACATATCTTTGTATTATATATGCACACTTCCCCAACAATGTTATCTGATTCTTGACACTTTCAACCCCAACAAACCTCAGAAGAAGATCATTTCTGCAATCAACAACAATCCTAAAATTGTTGAAGCAAAGGCAGAAAGAAAAGCTAAAATCAAGTTTGCCATAAATGAAGCTAGTATAGGATCACATTCGAGGTCCCAGGTCCCACCCTTCCTACTTACATTTGATATTTTTAACTTCAATGTACATAAATTCTTAGTAGACTTTGTTGCTTCCTCCAATATCATGCCATACTCGGTTTGTCAAAAAATCAATGTTGTCCTTCAAATGACTACTACTAGAATATCACAGTTAGATAGATCATATGTTAAAGTAAGAGGTGAACTTAGAGATGTTATGATTAGGTTAGCATATGATCCTAGAGTCCATCAAGTCATTGATATCATTGTTGTTGATATTCCCGAAAGTTATGGTTTATTGATGAGCAGGCACTGGCCTGGAAAAATCCAATGTTATTTCTCAATGGATTTGTCCCACCTGTGGATTTCGTACAAAGGTAATCCAAATCAGATCCGGGTAAACAATGAGCTTCATATGAATCATTCAACAACAAAACTTGAAGGTAATAATGAGCCCATTAGCTTCACCCATATTGCTTTAGGAAATTATTTTTTAGAGACTGATCATGGTTGCTATGAAACAAAACCATCCCTAATTCCAACAGACACATAGTTCAAACTTCTTCATTGCACTCAATTTGATGTTAATGATTCTACTATAGTAAAAGCACATGGTTTTTGCATAACTAAATCAAATTTACACACTAACATGTAGACTTTATTCTTTGATGGCTCCACATCTTAGGAAGGGGTCGGGGAAGGATGCATCCTTATCAATCCAAAACAATGTAAGACCCTTATATACTTCCATTTAGAGTTATAATGCACCAACAATACTGTCGAATATGAAGCCTTGGTCCAAGGCCTAAACAAGGCCATCAACCTTAAGGTAAAATTTCTTCGAGTGTTTGGTGATTTAGAGATAATTATCCGAGAGGTAAGAAACACTATCCACTACCTTTCTCCCCACTTAAAAAATGATGAACATGAGGTATGGAACTTGCTCTATTCCTTTGACACATTTAATAATACTTCTATACTTCATTGTCAAAATGTTGTTGTAGACACTTTATCATATGCACCATCTAGATTCACACCCCTTAATAACGATTTTTCTGTTGAAATCATTTTTAGGCCTTCTATACCAAACAATGTCATGAATTGGAGAGTGTTCAATAATGATCCTCAGATCATAAATTTCCTCACCATTGCCGACGTGTTCTAGGACTCGGTGATAGATGATGAAGTGCATGAACATGATCTTGGGGACTACCGATATGAAGCAAGTAAGATAAAAGCTAATTGCATCCCGAGGAATGAGTTATCGCTTGAAAATATGTTTGATATACAGACTAAGTTCAAAAAGCCTATGAATCCAAAGATGAATATTTCCACTATGATGCACGTTTTGATGAATCTAGGGACCCCAAAATAGCCTAAATACATCAATATAAGCACTTATTATTCAAAGGTGGAAAACCATACATTCACGCCGCTGTTTAAGAAATATTGTGATGTATTCGCTTGGACATACAAATATTTGAAGACACATGACACCCGTATTATTCAACATGCAATTCTTATCAAAGAAGGTGTCAAGCCATTTCAACAGAATCTAAGGAAAATGCATCTGAATCTTGAACCACTTATTCAGAAGGAATTGAATAAATTTTTGGACTCCCATATTATCTTTAAAGTTTTCCATTCCACCTACGTGTCCAATCTGGTACATGCAAGGAAGAAATCGGGGGAGATCCAACTTTGTGTAGATTTATCGAATTTAAATCAAGTTTGTGACAAGGAAAATTATCTAGTCCCCGCACAGAGTAAATATTACAACTCATCTTTGGTTCTCAAATGTTCTCTCTTTTGGATGGGTTTTATTTTTATAATCAAGTTCTCATAGTAGAACCAGACCGATTAAAGACCACTTTCAGAAAAAGTGGGGAACATTTTCATATCGCAGAATGCCCTTCGGCCTAATCAACGATGGTGCTACCTTTCAAAGGGAAATGGATAAATCATTTAAAATTGTAATTGGTCATAGCATGGTGATCTAGATCAATGATGTCATAGTTTATTCAAAGTAAAGAGATGATCACCCGAAAGGTGTAAAAAATATGGTATTTCTCTAAAGGTGCAAAAAATATGGTATTTCTCTAAATGAAAGGTGCAAAAAATATGGTATTTCTCTAAACCCCAAGAAAAACATCTTTGTTGTTTCATAAAGTAAAATATCGGGGCATATTATTTCCAAGGATGAGATTTATATTGACCTAGAGTTCACCAAAGACATTATGCAGATTCCACCTCCACATAGCAAAAAAATTATGTAGTCTTTTTTCAAGAAAATCAATTTCGTAAGGAGATTTGTTCTGGATTTTTTCAAAACTATTAAACCCCTTTAATAGATGATAAATAAAGATGTCCAATTAAAGTGTACATCTATTGAAAAGGAGTCCTTTGATAATATCAATGCCGCCATAGCGACTGCACCTGCTCTTCAAATTCCAAATTTTACTAAAGACTTCTTGTTGTATACGTTTTCTTCATACCATTCTCTTGCATCAGTGCTCACTCAAAAGGACTAGAAAGGGAATGAGTGCCCCATAAAATTTATGAGCACTAGACTCCAATGCATTGAATTGGATTATCCATTGGTGGACAAGTATACTTTTTTTTTCCACAAAGTTATTAAATAGTTCAAACCTTATATACTAAAGAACCATACCAAGGTGATAGTCCCTCACCTAGAGGTTAGATCTCTCTTTGTGCATAGAGAACTGGGTGAGAGATGAGTCAACTAGAGTATGAACTTGAATTCAAACCAATGACTATCGTTAAAGCTCAAGTTCTGTGTAAGATAGCAACTTGATCCATGGATTTTGAGGATCAAGTGGAAGATGGATGGCAAGAGGAAACAACTATCTATTCTCAACAAGCCCCTTATATTCCATAAATTGAGAATTGGTGCTATATTAATGATCTCAAATACTATCTTCAACATGACACTAATACTAATTGTTGGTTGTGGAGCCTGATTATCTTCCTGATTCAGAGGTCCTTGCTTTCAGCCGTGTTTATACCCCATGAAGTATTTACACCCCAGAAGTATGTAAACTCTTCCACGCGGGGGAGTGCAGAGGGGGGGTACCCCCTCTGCGGGGTCCGGGGGGGATATCCCCTCGGCTGGGGGAAAGAGGGCCCCCAGCGGGGGTTCGGGGGCGAAGCCCCCGAAGCAAAAATTGCCTTGTATAAGTATATTGTAATTTCATTGTAAATCTAGACCGTTCATTATAAGGTCACAGATCTAACGGTAGAGATTATGTTAGGGTTTTTTGCCCTAGAAGGCAACCCTCTTTTATGAGGGAAATGTATTGCGGCTATGGATGATGGTAAATATTGTATTCTGAGAGAGGAGACTGTGAGAGAAAGAAGAGGAAGCTACAACGGGTTTTGCTGTAGGTTGTATCCCTTCATTTGCTGGATAATAATAAAGGAAGGACCTGGCAATTTCTCTGGTGGACGTAGCCCACACTGGGTGAACCACGTAAATCTATGTCTCTCTTGTATTGTGTGTCTTCTGTG
>ML782045.1:403914-439555 GCA_009831015.1 Picea engelmannii
TTGTTGGTTGTGGAGCCTGATTATCTTCCTAATTCAGAGGTCCTTGCTTTCAGCCGTGTTTATACCCCATGAAGTATTTACACCCCAGAAGTATGTACACTCTTCCACGCGGGGGAGTGCAGAGGGGGGGTACCCCCTCTGCGAGGTCTGAGGGGGATATCCCCCCGACTGGGGGGTCTGGGGGCAAGAGGGCCCCTAGCGGGGGTTCGGGGGTGAAGCCCCTGAAGCAAAAATTGCCTTGTAAAAGTATATTGTAATTTCATTGTAGATCTAGACCATTCATTATAAGGTCGCAGATCTAACGGTAGAGATTATGTTATGGTTTTTTGCACTAGAAGGCAACCCTCTTTTATGAGGGAAATGTATTGCGGCTATGGATGATGGTAAATATTGTATTCTGAGAGAGGAGACTGTGAGAGAAAGAAGAGGAAGCTACAACAGGTTTTGCTATAGGTTGTATCCCTTCATTTGCTGGATAATAATAAAGGAAGGACCTGGCAATTTCTCTGGTGGATGTAGCCCACACTGGGTGAACCACGTAAATCTGTGTCTCTCTTGTATTGTGTGTCTTTTGTGTTTTGTTTCTGCATTTGTTTTATTTTATTGCTCCGCAGTCCTGTTTTTCTAACACTAATCATATTAATTCCAAGAAAATAAGATCGCTAAGGCCGAAGTCTGCACAATATCAACGTGTTCACAATATGTTGTTCAGAAAGAATTATAATAGAGTTTCGTTCTGGTGTATCGAGAAACAAGACACTGATAAAGTTCTCAAAGATATGAATGATGGACCAACTACAGTTCCTTTTTTGGGAGAGACTACAACCCACAAGATATTAATAGTTGGATACTACTGGCCAACAATATTCAAAGATGATTATGATTACTCTCAGAGCTGCGACATCTGCTAGAAGTTATCCAGAAGAGAAAGCAAGACAACTATTCCACTTTAGCCTGTTGTTGTCAAAGAGCCTTTCAAATAGTGGGGACTGGATATAATCGGTGAGATCAACCCTCACTCATATAAATAGAACAAGTATATTCTAACTTCCATTGATGGAATAAATACCATTAACCAAGGTAAATGATGAAGTGGTAATTAATTTTCTTGAACAACACATTATGACTAGGTTTGGAGTACCCAATACTCTTGTATTTGATAATACTACATATTTTCATTGCTAAAATTGACTGAGTTTTCTCTAGAAAAGGGGATCATTTTGAAGTATGCAGCTAAATATTACCCTTTAGGCAATATCTTGGCTGAATCCACAAACAAAAATCTGATCTACATCCTTAAACAAACTATAGTCAACAGACAAAGGAATTGGCACAATGCTTTACCTAATTCCCTCTAGGTTGACCGTGTAACTCCCAAAGCATCTATAGGGACCTCTCCTTACTTCCTTGTTTATAGGAAAGAGGTTATCCTTCCTTCAAAAATCTATCTCCCTTCCCTTCAACTCACAGAACAGTCACATGGGAGAGAGTTTCATGTCATCCAAAATCACATTAACAACTTGTTAAATCTAGAAGAGAACTGCGCCAAAGGTAAAACCAAATTTGAAGCTCACCAATAGTCCATTAAATGTTGGTTTGATAAAAAAAAATCTAGTGAAAAAGACCTTCAAGTTGGCGACCTAGTACAAAAGTGGGACAAGCCACATGAAGACAATGGAAAACACTCAAAGTTTAACCAATTGTGGATGGGTCCTTTCGTAATCAAATAAAAGGTTGGCCTAGGTACCTACTAGTTACAAAATCTTGAAGGGGATGTAGACCTTGTCCCTGTCAATGGCCAGATTCTGAAAAATTACATCAGCTATCTTTTGAGGCAACTTCCCCTTGTACATAAATAAAGAGTATGCTTTCTCATCTTTGATTTCCTACTCGGTTTTTCTTTACTTTTTGTGCATTCCTTGCCTTGTTTTATGCTTTGCACTTTCATTTGTTTTTTTATTCTAGTTATTTTTTCTTTTCTCTCTTTCAAAATTTCTTACCTTGGAATTCCCAGAGAATTTGGTGTCTTGGATCTGAATTGACTTTTAAGATGTGACATATTGGTATCAAAAGCTTGGAAATATTCATTTTTATTTCTAGACATAACTTCATTTATCTCTATGTAACATTTATATTCATCACTCCAAGTCAGACCTGGTAGAGGAACATAGCTCATTAGCAAAGGAGCATTGTACTCTTAAATGTAGTAAGAGTGAGCCCATGGTCATACCCATGAGCAAGTTTTGTGTTTGTCTGAAACTAAATTGAAACTGCTTTAGAAAGGCATATGTAGTACTCATGGTATGTTTCTTAGGGAATTAGCTCATCTATAATCGAGTTGGAAAATATCACTTTCACAGGTGTCATCTCGCATGCCTTTAAAGGAGAACTAGGATCCCCCCATCCACCTCTCTCTAACTTCAATATAATCATATTATAAAGATAAAGGCTTGGGGAAAGACATTCTAGCTCACGTGTGACATGCAAGTATCTTTGTCAGGGCTATGGACGCTTGTTGGCAGTGGATTAAGGCTTGTGACACCGGGGTGACTCCATTGAGGATATGGAAACTCACTAACAGTGGAGACACACCAGAGAATTGTGTAATAAAATCGTATTTTCAATATTCCCGATGTATCATTTTCTTGTTGTACTCCTCTTTCCTTCTCGAAGCAATCTGGTTCAAAAGATTATATTATAACAAGAAATATTCTTTAGGAATGGCCTTGACCTCTCCCTTGCATCATACAATCTTTTCTCATCAAATTTTGCATTTTTGAAAACTATGGGACCTACTCTTTCTCCCTTGGGTCATGCATTGCAAGTGTTTCCATTCTCAGAAGTTTTATGTTTAGATATCGTTTTGCAGAGATTCATGGCTTCACCAAATGTCTTTCCATTTGTGCCAAACAACAACACCTTCCCTTTTTCTTGTATGCTTGCTTGTAAAATCATTTTTAACAAGGAAAATGGGTCACCTCTTTCTTTTACTTGAAAATACCTTGTCTTGCTGAGGAGATTCCTCATTTTCCCAACCTTTGTTAAATTATTCCTATGCCCCTATGATGAAGTTATTTTTATCTTACAAGTGTGGTTTGGATTTTGTTTTGACACTTAGCCACTTTTAAAGAAGTGATTTGGGAATTTCAGATGATTTCTTATGAACTCTTCCAAAATTTCAGAGGAGTTTGTATGGAATTCTCCAGTATATAACAACAAACTTCTTGTCAATGTCTCTGGTATATACTGGAAAACTCCCCCCCAACCGCTCTGATGTGAGAGTTATCAACCATAAAACTTCTTGATAAGTTTGTCGACATGCTAAAAAAAACTATTGGAGGAATTCCTCCCAATTGTTGTGGTACATATCAGAGGTCTTCCCAAAAACATATCTAATATATGAGTCATCAACCAAATAAGTTCTTCGCAAGTCCGTCGAAACAAAAACCAAGCTACCGAAAGACTTCCCATTATATCCTCTGAAGGAGTTCCCACCAATGTTACTAGTGTACAAAACCTTGCGATCAGAGGAGTTTCTAAAAACATTACTGATATGACTAGAACACTTCTGAGCAAGCTCTATGAAGAACCAAATCCTTTAACTAGACCCTTTTCCAGGATGCCCTTCATTTATCTCGAATTTCACACCAATTCTATGAAAAGAAGTCCCCTCCATCTTTGTTATCATTTTCATATTTCCAAGGAGAAAAGGGAGTGCTAAGAAACTCGATTGATGAGCTACCATACTTGTGAGAGTGCTCATCCTTCTACCAGTAGATCATTCTCCACGTCCATGTGTCACCTATTAACAAGTAGGCGATTTACCTTATTTACCTCACATTCATTCATAGGTTAATCTCTTTTAGGGTTAGGGTTAGGGTTATAATTATATTTTTTTTGACTCCCAACACTACTCACCAAACCTGGATTGTTTCCTTGTCTCCCTCTCGCTTCACCTTTGATGAATTTAAACCATCATGTCTTGTCGACCAATCCATCCATTGTTGATTATTTCCTTTCTCTATCCACAGACAATTCCCTCAACGTTTGTTCTTTTTCTATAAGTTTCTGTTGGATTACTGAGAGAGGGGGGGAATGAATTAGTAATAGAGCAATTTAATCCTTTTTCACCATAAAATGAAAGTGTTATATCATTGTAGCATTATCATTCAATAGTTGTAGAGTAAATAAACAATGAACAAATGAGAAATCACACACATACACAGTACACCAGTGTTTTACGTGGAAGCCCAAAGCAGGCGAAAACCACATAATTCTTTTTCTTATATGTCTTTAAGAATTACATTCATTGGAAACACCAACTTCCTTTGTTTTCCAGCTACAACTTTAAGGAGGCTCCAACCCCCTAGTTTCTCAGGCTACAACCTGAGGGAAACTCCAACTCCACAATTCTCTGGCTACAACCAGAAGGAGGCTACAACACCCTATGTTCTCTGGCTACAACCGCAAGGTGGCTACAACCACCTGTCCTTTCCCCATCCAACCACCATGATGTAGAAGTAGAATGATGGAACCACTGTCACACTATCACTGTGAGATATACTATTGTAAACCTCTACCAATCAACCTGTAATCAAACTGTAACAACCTGTACCAATAACCCATGCCAACATGTACCATACATCAACTTGTACCATAAACAAATGCATCAACCATGCACCAAAACTGTACAAATAACCTGTCACAACAACCTATCCAAAAAAACCTCTCACAACAACCTGTCTCATTAATCTTATCAACCAAAGAAGATCTACTCACCAAGATCAATCACCAAGACAACTCTCAACCATATGCACAATATCTCCAATATGTGCATCAACCAAGCATATCACAACAACTCATAATCATCACCAAGATCAATATGTGCTTCTAATAATATACCAAGACAAGTATGCTACATCATCCATAAGCCATGTGTCAACAATACTACTAACAAGTACCTCCAACCATGTACCAAGTATGTACCAATCATGCATCAACTACACATCAACTATGACTCATCAAGATGTACCAACATCATCAACTATACACCTCATGTATGTGCCAACTCATCAACTACTTGTCTCAACCATTTACCCAAGATGTACCTCAACCAAAATCCCTCATCAATTTCATCATCCAAATCTGATATGATCACATATACCTCAAAACTATAGCACAAGTATGTACCTTAAACCATGTGCTAGAACCTCACTGTTATACAACCTCTACCTGTACCAATAACTTCAGCAACATACCTCAACCAAAATCCCTCTCTATGAACCAATATTGAACTTCAGTAGATCTTCCTCACATCAAATCTACAACAAGCCCTAAACTTCCAAGAGGGAATCCAACAGATTTACAAGAAAAACCCTCAACTAGATTCATAAGTTCAACACTACACATATGAAAACCATACCTTTTTCTTCTTGTAGCGTTCTACTACCGCGAATTTTCTGTCGTGGGTTTTTTGTCGCACTTTTCCTGCCACGATTTTCCTGCTGCACTTTTTCTACCGTGGTTTTTCTGTCACACTTTTCCTGCTATAGTTTTTCTTCCGCACTTTTTTTGCCACGATTTTCTTGCCCCACTTTTCTTGCTGCACTTTTTCTGTCACAGTTTTCCTGCTGCGATTTTTCTACCGCACTTTTCCTACCGCGATTTTTCTACCGCACTTTTCTTGCCGCGTTTTTTCTACTGCACTTTTCTCTATCAATAATACCTGCCCAAATAACCTTTCACAAAATAGATATTCATTGATATTCAATAGGTGATTAAATGAGAGATCTTTGCCTCTTATTTATACTTTCATGTAGCTTCCTCAAGGGGTTACCTTCTAACCATCTTAACCCACTTTCCTTATTTTAGGGATAACCCACTTCTAACCACTTGTCCACTTAGTAATTTCTCCATTAAATTTATTATTTAAATAATTTCTTTTGTATCTAATTTGACTTATAGTACACTCATCACTTCACTTTATTAGTTACCTTCTAACCATCTTAAACCACTTTCCTTATTTTAGGGCTAACCCACTTCTAACCACTTGTCCACTTAGTAATTTATCCATTACCTTTATTATTTAAATAATTTCTTCTGTATCCACTTTGACTTATAGTAAACTCATCACTTCACTTTATTACTTAAATAATTTCTTCTTTGCAACCACTTTGACTACTTTGACTTTTTGGGGCTTCTAGATTACTCATGAGGGTTCTTCAACTTCACATGGCCATAACTCTCTAACCGTGAGGAGTTATGTGACATTCCACATACCACCAAAAATGGCATGACATGTACTATCCATATAGAATAGTATTATCTTAAAATATATTAAAACTCATACCATTATACATCAAACAAACTTTGTTCCTTTACCCAAACCTTTGTGCTATCAGAATTCGTTATCAGACTTTCTTCAAGGGTTGACATCAATGACAACCAACCCAATTAATCAATAGTTTCAAATGGAGATGGATTGAACCCTGTAGGAACCATGCACTGATATTTAATTCCTGGTGTGAATTTTCACCATGCTGGCATGAATAAATCCAACCAAGGTCTTTCCTTGGCCTACGCCTCCATAATACCCTAATCTTTGCCCTAAAAATTGTTCCCTAACTTATGGTGTTGAACCTGGACATGATATTTCCCCGACTTGGTCTATCCCATTCAGAACACAATCTGTCAAGAAACATACTTAGTTTCAACCAATTTTTAAACCTTGCCTTCAATCGAGGTTGTACGTCGAGCTTAAGCCAAACATGGCCAAAACCTGGTCCATTAATACTTAGCCATTTTTTATGCATTTTTTCCTTGTTGACAGAGTTTATCAGAAATCATATCATCCAATCCTTGCCCCTCATCAAAGAAGTTACTTGGAACTTCTCTGATATAAGTTGACAGAGTTCATAACATTCTCTCAGGTCAACGTTTCCCAATATCAGAATAGTTAATACAAATGCCTCCAACTCATCGGCAAGAGATAACACAAATGCCTCTGGTATAATTCTTATTTACCAGTGAGGTTAACAAAAAAATCTCTAGTATAAGAACACCGATACCAGAAGAGTTAACATGAACACCTTCGATTTACTGATGGACTTGGCACCAAATTCATCGTTATAGCCCGGAGGGATTACCACTAACTTTTCCGATACATAGTTTCACTCACCGACACACTTAGTGAGATCTTATATGTCCACATAAGTGAAGTTTCCACCATTTTCTTTGGTACATACCAAAGTAATTTTCTTATTTAACTCTTATTTCACTTCCTTCATCAGAAAAGTTGTCAACAACTGCATCGATTCACCAAAGCTAACCCAGAATTCGTCAAACTCACCATGTCTTGAATCATCCTATCATCCTCAGATGATGACTTCCCTCCCAACATTGAATCAAGTGATTCCATAGGTACCAACACAGTTTTTCATAGACAAATGTATCTTAAATCTCTTGTTAGTGCTCAAAATACTTAATGATTTGCATGGTTGACAAACTAATGTTTTATGTTTGTTCTCATGTCACATTGCATTTTTGAATTCTGATTTGATATACTAATTGTGGTTATGTTTATACTAGATTCAGATATGTCTCTGTGCAATAAGACAACCAAAAAACATCTTAAAACATAAGCTTTCTCAAGTAGGAGTCAATGGGAAGAATAACCTGACACCCCAGGGGCTGTTTATGACAATACTACAAGAATCTTAGAAAAATGGGTAACTTCACTCAAATGGGGTGAATTTTTCAAGATGTTCAAGAAGCAAAACTTTCTTGTGGAGGTTGAAGATCAGGATGATCTCAAAATATTCAAAAATAGTTGGAGATCATGATTACATAGTGTGGCGGCTTGTATGACAATTTTCCCTTGTGCAGACACGATCTCATGGATCCTCAAGCACATATACCTTGAAAACTACTACATACTAAATTATAAAGGGAAAACCATAATTTCATTCCAAGCAACCGACACAACCAAGTATTACAATTTGGAAAAAGGAACTCGGTCATTGGATGATGAACTCATCAACAAGTTCCTACAAAAGGTGAAGGATCTGTACACGATTCAATACAAGCCAGATAAAACGTTCAAGATCGGACTATCTAGAAAATATCCAACTTATTCACTAAGAATTTCATATCAATACATTGTGGTGATGCTATGCAATATTTATTGGGAACAATATTCTTCTAAATTCACTTTATTCTTCTAAGAAGAGGAAACAACAAAATCATCTGTTGCAACAACATCCACACACTCCATATGGATAGAGGAGGAAGAAATGGTGGTAGAAAAGAGAGGAAGAAATAAAGAAAAGGTCCAGAAAAAGAAAGAAGATGTCTCTGAAAAGAAAAGAAAGATAGAATAGGCTAAGGCAAAAGTAAAATTTGATGCAGTAGCAACAAAAAAAACAACAACAGTAGTGGTGACATATGAAACAAAAGCAAAGGCAACAGTAGAAAATGCAACAACTTAAGTAGCAACGACAAAACAAAGAGTAAAAGATGAAGTTGTAGCTAAGGAAACCGAAGAAGAGAAACAAAAAAGGGATGAAGAGACTCTAAACAATGATTCCTCACCTATGTATATTGACATCCCAAAAACATCAACGAAATTTACCAACCGTCATCTTCAATTCGACGAAATGGAGTTGGGTTTTTGCACACCCTACAAGCCCAACAAATTGGCGAACTTGAAGAATTTCAAATTTGAAAAATCCACAGATAGAATCATGTAACAACAAATCAAGAAGGTCCCAATGACCAGTTCCAGCCCAATATCATTCCACACATAGACCACATTGGTAGAATACACAGTAAGGACCTTCTCTCCATAACATCCACTGACACCACCTTCACCGCAATAATGGAGTAGAAGCTCAAGAATTTATTTCAAAAAAATGAAGAAAAGTATGTTGGATTAGAGAACTGGAAGAAAAACTTAGTCATGGACAAAAATATGAGAGTAATTTACGAGAATTTAGAGCATGTGCTAAAAAAGTAAGGACTGATCTTGATCCAAGTGGATATTGGTGGCCACCCACCTATTCCAACTGGCTCCTCTTGACAGTTGTTAGTTCAAAACATTATTTTGTAATTATTTGTAATCATTTGTAATTACGAGTTCTACACTTTAGAGGCTGTCTGAAGCCCTACACTGCTTCCAGGTGGAGATTGGTGGTTGCCCAGCTAATCCAACTAGCTTATTTTCGAAGTTTTCATGTCAGTGCATCTTTATATACTTCTAGGACCGTTTTGGGGCCCTAAACAATGTTTTTTTGGCTTTCCACTATCAAACTATAGATAGAGTCAAATTTTAATGACATAATGTGTATTTCTCGAAAAGTACTTTACAATGGGCTATCACACGCCTAAAATGAAAGTTGTATGAAAAAGTTATGACCTCGGGAAGTTGAGGTACCAACTTAACCATCAGGGCTCACATAATGTTTGGCATTTCATCTCCTAGGGTTAGGTTTTTGGGTGTCTAGGGTTTTGGAATTCATGAGTAATGTTAAAAAGGACTCTAGAGCCTCATTGTAATTAATCTGCTTAGACGGATGCATGTAGTAGCCACATCTCTTCTCAGAGATAGCTACCACCATTCAAGCAAGTTGTTTTCAATTCTGCAGTTTTACAGTTTCATCCTATTTTATTTATCCAATAGAAGTTATTGTTCACTGGATATCTTTTGTTGTTCTCCATATCTCTGTGTTATTGTATTTATTCTGTTATTCCTTTCCTTCCGCTTATAAATCCAGTTTAGTGATATCAGAGCAGTCTGCTCTTCATTTATTTTTCTTCGTGCATGTCCCCAACAAGATATGGGTACAAGAAGTTGGAACTCAAACCAATCGATCCTTTGAAATATCGGCCACACTGAGCTCGACAACAACCCATGGGGGATGAGAAGAAAGATGATGGAGAAAGAGATCCTTTTAAAATGTTGCTCGAGAAAGCCCTTGCGTGAAAAAGGAACAAAATGATGGACAAATTTGCACAGATCCTTCGGCGGCTGCCCACATGAGACACATCTTCAGCAAGCAACCATACAACCCCCTTCAAGGTACAAGCAAATTTTAATATTACATTATTTGAAGGATTGATAGATGCAGATGTTGTAGATAAATGGTTGAATCTGCTCAAAGGGTATTTTCGGTCCACAATTTTTTCGACAGGGAAAAGATTAATTTTTTACTCCTCAAGGCCATCCCCCATGTTAAGGACTGGTGGGATAATTAATCTTAGAAAAGGGCCATAGAATAATATGCAATATTTGTGGTCCCCCCCACATGAGATTCCTTTAGGGATGCTATTAAAGAATAGTACTACCATGTTTGAAGCTACGAGGACCAGTACACAAGATGGACCATGCTGCGTCAGGAAAGGGACCAAACAATACCATATTTCACCAATATTTTCCATACCCTGCACACCAAATTGGGTATAAAATACTTTGAATGACATCTAGTGCTCAAATACCGTGGTTGTCTGCATAGATACATTCAAACATAAATGGAGTTTTTGGACATCGCATCATTAGGTGCGACTTATATATATGTTGTAAATATCGATCATAAATTTAAGAAGAAGAGGCAAGACTATGGATCTGTAAACTCATCATACCCGAAGTAGGGAAAAGGCGACGCTAACCCATAAAACAAGGGACTAAGAAAATATGGCCACTCTCAGGACAACCAGTCCAAGACACAACCCAAGAAGGATAATGAGAAGTTGAAGAAGGACACAAGAAAATCGTGTGAATACAATAAAATCCCTTGGCACAACACCGAAGAATTTCACTCCAAGCAGTCACTGGTGGCTGAGCTGAAAGCTTATGAGTTAGAGGTAGATTCTGACTCTGAATCAAATCCAAAAAGTGGGAAGCAGATCATCGATGTCGAACCCAGTGCCACTGTCACTACCAACAAATTCCAACCAAGCGAACTAGAAGAACCAGAGGAAGGGGAACGCCTCTTTCACTCACATATGTGGGTAAAGGGGACTCTGCTGCATTTCATTGTCGATAACGACAATCAGAAGAACCTGATTTCATTAGAGGTTGTCAAGCATCTAGACCTGTCGATAACACCACATCCAAAACCCTACACTATTGGCTCGCTTCGCCAACGATAAGATCTCCGTGTCAACCAACAATGTCGTCTTCCCTACAACATCAATCACTTCAAAGATGAGGTATTGTGTGATATTTCTCCCCTTAAAGTTTTTGATGTTCTTTTAGGCCAACCATATTTGTGGAAGTGACATGTTGTGTATGAGTCTAGACCCAATGTTATTATTACTTTGGGTAGACAATTGTACATGATGCCAAAGGTAGCTTCGCCTACCGCTATTTCTTTAATCTATGCTAAGCAATGCAGTAAGTTCATTTCACAGACTAGAAAGTTCATCCTCTTTGTGATCTGTGCTCGCAGTAAGAATAAGGTCACTGCCACATCTGTGACCTCTACACATAGCCTCGCTTTGCAGCAGAAGCAAGTGGACGAGATCATGGGAGATTACAGAGACACCTTTTCCTCACCCACCAGGGTACCGACACATTGCCAATTCAAGCATCCAATTGATCTAACCCTTGGTGCACTGCTGCCTAATGGACTAGTATATCATCACTCGTTGATGGAAAATGACGAAATCAAGTGCCAGATCCAAGAGTTGCTTCAAAAGGGGCACATCCGATCCAAATCCTCTCCTTGAGGAATCCCAATTGTGCATGTGAAAAAGAAAGATGGGACATGGCGGCTCTACATTGATTACAGAGCATTAAAAAAAATCATAGTCCGAAACTGGTACCCAATTCCCCAAATTGATGACCTTCTTGACCAACTCAAGGGGGGAAATTTCTTCAGCAAAGACCTAAAGTTTGGCTACCACCAGGTTCTCATCGAACCAAATGATGTATGGAAGACAACTTTCAAATCTAAATAAGGTCTCTTCGAATGGTTGGTCATTCCCTTTGGCTTAACAAATGCACCAACAACTTTCATGAGATTGATGGATGATGTATTGAGATCCTTCACCATCTCTTTTGTGGTGGTATATCTAGATGATATCCTCATATTCAAAAAACTTGGGAGGAGCACATGCATCATATTAAACAAGTTTTGGGCACTTTGTGGTAGCACAAGCTATATGAAAACTTGGAAAAATTATCCTTTGGCATGATTATGGTCCAATACTTGGGCTACATTGTTTATGGGCATGGGGTACATGTGGATCTAGCTAAGATCCAATTCATTCATGATTGGCTAGCCCCGGCCACACTAACCGAGCTTTAGAGCTTCTTGGGACTTGCCAACTTATACCAAAGGTTCGTGTTTGGATTCTCCCATATTGCATGGGCCCTCATCCAAGTAACCAATGGTCGTGGCAAGGAAAATTTTGCATGGGGGCAGGCACAACAACAAACATTTCATGATCTGAAGCATCGCTTGTTCTCAGCTCTAGTACTCTTCTTACCTTATCTTCAACAACCGTTCAAGATTGAGACTGATGTCTCTAATCATGTTGTAGGCGTAGTTATCACTCAACATGGTCATCCAGTAGCATACCATAGTGAGACACTCTTAGATATTGTTCAGAAATACCCTACCTATGACAAAGAAATGTATTCCATTGTGAAATATTTTCATCAATGGAAACATTACATTCTCGGAAAGGAGACAATCATCCACAATTATCACAAGCCTCTATAGTTCATACAGACACAGGGGAAGTTGCAGAACGATCGCCATCAAAAGTGGTCCACATACCTACAACAGTTCCATCTCAACATCAAGTATAAAACAAGAAGCATAAATCGTGTCGTTGACTGCCTTAGCCGCCCTCCCATTTTTGCACTCAACACAGTGCTCCATTCCTGTGAGCATGAGGCATCTGAGTGGCCCCAACTTTGTCACCGTGAACCTGAATTCTCCACCACCTATCAACTCTTGGGTACATGAGTGAATTTCACTGATTTTCAATTCCAGGATGGATTGTTATGCCATATGCGTCACCTCTATGTTCCAACAAGTGAGCGTGCAAACCTGATTTGAGAGGCTCACTACATTCGAATGGCATGACATTTTGGCGTGGAGAAAACTGTGTTCGTTCTATCGAAACATTTTTATTGGAAAAAACTTTGACAAGACGTCAACAAGTATATCAGCACTTCCCATGCCATTTCCAAGGCAACCATCAAGAAGAAAGGCTTATACATCCCTCTTCCTACTTCTGAGAGCCCTTGGGTATCCATATCGATGGATTACATGTCTGGCCTTTCGTCCACCAAGCATGATAATGATTATGTATTTGTGGTGGTTGATTGGTTTTCGAATATGGCCATTATCAAATCCTACAAGAAGAGCATCATGGAAGATACTTCCAAGCTCTTCTTTTAATGGGTGTGGGTCCATTTTGGGATACCACAGAACATCACCTTAGATCGGGACAATAGGTTCCTCAACACATTTTGGTCAAGTCTCTGGTCAATGTTGGACACCAATCTCACTAAATCCATTTATTTCCACCCCTAAACCGATGGCGAGACAAAGTTCGTAAATCAGATGATTGTGAACATCCTGCGCATGTACAAGTCTAAGCATCCATGTACATGGGATGAGAGTCTTCCCTATGTTTAGCACAACTACAACAGGGTTCTTCATAGCTCCACCAGACATAGCCCATTTCAGGTGGGGCTGGGATTCCAACCCTTCGGTCCCATTGATGTTGCACTACCCCTTGCAACCACACAAGCATAATCTTCCCATGTTCAGTCTGAGGTGGAAAAAGCCACTAGATTCATTGAGAAAATTCAACACATCTGCCAACAGGTCCATGAGATTTTTCAAAAAGCCAATGCTAAGTACAAGCAATGCCATGATCAACATTAGGTACCACACCAGTTTCAAGTAGGAGACAAGGTATGGTTACATTTGTAGAAAGAGCGCCTTACATGGCCCCATAAGAAGCTCCGCTCACTTCTCTATGGGCATTACACTATCACCAAGGTTGTGGGTAGCATTTCTTTTGAGCTCAACACTCCACCCTTCCTTGGCTTGCACCCAGTGTTCAATGTGGACCTCCCTCGACCATATTTTCCATCATTATTGGACACCTCAAAGATCGCAGAAAAGTTGACACCAACAGAGCTCAACCCTGATTGCATGGAACATGCATCCACTGATCATATAGTGGACCCACGGGTCAAGGGCACTCGCTAGTAGAGGATCCATATTTATCGGGTTGTCAAGGTAGGGAAACTCCTACACGAAGGAAAGTGGCTTACCCGGGGCCAAATTCAACAGAAGTTTCCTCACCCGATGGGGGTACTCAATGCAATGGAGACCAATGATTCCTAAGGGGGGAGGGATGATCTAGGTGGATATTGGTGGCCACCCACCTATTCCAACTAGCTCCTCTTGACAATTTTTAATTCAACACACTCTTCTATAATTATTTGTAATTATGGGTTCTACACTTTCAGGGTTTTCTGAAGCCCTAGATTTCTTCCAGGTGGATATTGGTGGTCATCCACTTAATCCAATTGGCTTATTTTGGAATTTTTCATGTCATTACATCTTTCTGTACTTCCAGGGCCGTTTTGGGGCCCTAAATAGTGTTTTTTTGGCTTGCCACAGTCAAACTGTAGACAAAGTCAAATTTTCATGGCACAATGTGTATTTCTTGAAAATACCTTTCCAACGGGCTATCACATGCCTAAAATGGAGGTCGTATGCAAAAGTTACAATCCCAGGAAGTTGAGGTACCAACTTACCCATCTGGGCCCACATAACGTTTGGTGTTTCATCTCTTAGGGTTAGGTTTTTGGATGTCTAGGGTTTTGGAATTCATGAGTAATGTTAAAAATGCCTCTAGAGCCTCATTGTAATCATTCTTCTTAGACATATGCACATAGCAGCCACATATCTTTTCAGAGATAACTACCACCATTCGAGCAAGTTGTTTTCAGTTCTGCAGTTTTACAGTTTCAGCCTATTTTATTTATTCAATATACATTATTGTTCACTAGATATCTTTTGTTTTTCTCTGTATATCTGTGTTATTGTATTCAGTCTATTATTCCTTTCATTCTGCTCATAAATCTAGATCATATCTTGGGGAGGCTATTACAGATATGTATGCCTATCTCCATGTCTTCCATCAACTTTCAACCAACATAATGGACTATCATAGAAAAATGCCAACCAAGAATGTCCATTTTGTCACCATTCGAGAAGGCTTAGATGACATAAAAATATGGATTTCTGAGACCTACCAAACTTCCCTTCCCCTTAGAAGTAGAAAGAAGAATCGATTATGATTCCATTGATTGATGCCAACAAGCAGGAAATAAAGAAACAAAGGAAAGGGAAAGATCACTTGCAATATGTGCACAACTCCATAAAGATGCATAAATCTTAGCATAGAAGGGTCGCCTTCATCCCATCGAGGAGCTCGGGAAAACCATTGCAATGGACCAAATACTCAAATAAATCCAACATAATATAATCAGAGATGGGAGAGAGATGAAGCAATCATCAAGGTAACAATTGAGGCAATGGAATAACACCTCATTCAACCGACCAGGGTCCAGACAACGATTCATGCATTCATGGCCACTCTAACAAGAGACATGAGGACCCTCATCAATAATTTATCCTCCCACATAGCCACCATGTAGGAAATTTTGTATCGCAAGATTATATCACTCGATGGGAAGTACCAGGTTTGGGAATCATACATGAAGGGAAATAACCCATGAATAATACAAAATAACAAATTTGAATTTGCTCACAAGTATGTTCTATTTTATCTTTTTCCAATTGCAACCAACTTCATCCTTATTCTCACACATGTCAACAATCATTGAGGGGGAAGATGAAAGGTTTTGTAACTACTTCTTGTGGAATTCAAGAAGACATTTTGAGCAGTTACTAGAATTTCTATAAGTAAATGAAGAGGCCCATTTTGAAAGAGCTCTTCAAGCTTTGTACAATCACTAAACTATTTTGGAGAATTAATTTTGAGAATCCCTCCGTGTCAATTTTGTTGGAAACTATTTTCAGTTAATTTTTTATTGTTTACATGTGTTGTAAGATGTCTTTTTTCCTATAGACTGCTCTCATGCAAATTGAAATATTATTGCAACTTTGTTTATTCTCTCTTATGTTTTTCCTTGAGATAAAAAGTTTATTATGTATGTAATTAAATGATTTAGACTAATCCGGTTATGTATCTACATGCATGTGTTGTCTAACCTTATTGCTTCTTAAAAACTATCTGGAAGAAATTATTTGCAAGGATTAGTTTCATTTACAACTACTCATTTGGTTACCGTAAATGATCCTAGCTAGGATAGGTTAGATTATATTTATTTATGCACTTATTTTGATTGAATTTTAATTTCCATTGCATCCACAAACCATTGCAGTCCCCCCCCCCTAACTAGAAACGAAAATCGTGCCAAAATCCAGATAGGTCTCCTAAACCAAATGGTGCACAGTCTAATTGGGATCGTGTATCCAGGAGTACCCCTTATTGTTGAAGGGAAACTCTTCCCCGTAAACACTTGGAAAGGCTCTAGGAAACTATCCAAGAGCACAAAGAAGCAAGGAAACCTTCCATTGCCACTTCCCAAGCCAACACCATGACCAAGATCAACTTGGTAATCTCATCTTTTATAAAAAATTCTCTAGAGTAGATTGGTGACTTTGAAAAGCACACTAGAAGCATTGGATTAAGGCTTATAAGGAAGATGGGCTATGATGGACAAGGGATAGGAAAGAAAATTCAAGGAATCCTAATCCCCATTGTAGTTTCATTTAGGGCCAAGCATGAAGTCCTAGGATTCGATGGTAGAAGTGAAAATCCCATGACCATGAAAACCATTTTTGTAAAGGCCAAAGACGTGCTAGAGTTGGCCTGATTATTAGGAGGAACAAAAATGGTAAGTGAAGGTGGAAACCCACTACCACCTTAGCCTTCTTATGGTATATTGAAGGAGGGAAGTGATGATAAGATCTCATAGAATAATCCTACACTACACTTGAACTTAGAGAAAGAAACAAGAAGACCAACTAGGGAATGAACAAGAAGAAAAACCAGGAGGTCTACCTCAAACAAGGCATTCTTTGTTGCAAGAAGAGAGGACATAATTTTACCAACTATTGGTATGTAGAGGCATTCTCATACTATGGGAAGAAAGGCCATCGTGAGGAAACTATTATAGCATATTTATCCACCTCATTCAAATAAGATGCACCTTATTGGCCTTGAGGCATTCCACACTTCATTTTGGCTAATTGAATGCATATGTAACTTTGAAAAAAATCCCTCCTTTCAAGATACTCACACCTCCTACTCAAACAAGAAGTGAGTACTCACCTATTTATTTTAGGAAAGGATCAAGTGCCTTTCAAAGTCATTAACAAAATATAAAATCATGAAAATTACATGCTCCTGAGTGGGGTTTACGGGAAAATTAGTTCCACAAATTCCTAATTCCCATGAATAACAATATTAACCATCTTAAAATGGTATAAATATGACCTCGATGAAGGAGAAGTTATGGAACTAGTTTTCTCGTAAACCTTGCTCGGGATCACCTAATTTTCATGATTCTATATTTTTTATTGACTTTGGAAGGAACTTGCTCCTTGTCTAAGAATGAGGTTCGAGTATGTTGAAATGAGGTTTTTTTGCAAAGTTACAGATGGATTTAGTAAGACAATATAAAGTATGGAATGCCTCAAGGCCGATAAGGTGCATCTTAACTGAATGAGGTGGCTAAAGATCCTATAATTTTTTTTTTGTTTTTTTGACTTTAGAAAATCTTTTGACACAGTGCCTAGAATGAATCTTTTGAATAGGTTGAAAGAGGTAAAAGTCTCATTTGAGTTGAGGGTTGCTACGACAAGGCTGTATGAGAACATTATTTCCAAGTTTAGGAATGCTAAGGGATGGTTGGAAGAGATTAACTGTAATATAGGAGTCAATCAAGGTTTCCCCTTATCCCCTACCCTTTTTGGCATATATATTAACAAGTTAGAAAATTGTTTGTAAGAAGCAGGTGTGTTGGCCCAGTTCTCAGTGGTATAATCATCATTATTCTTATTTACACTGATGATATTGTTCTTATGGAAAGGAGTCCCTATGATCTTGATAAGAAACTAAGAATCCTAAATAATTTATGCTCTAGTACATGTATGACTGTTAGCACTGAAAAAATGAAAGTTATGATAATTAAATCCAAAAATATCACTTACGATACTTTCGTATATGAGAATAACAACTTGGATGAAGTGACTTCATACAAATATCTTGGAATAGATATTCATCACAAGCTCAAATAGAACTATAACAATGAGAAAATAGTAAATGAAGTGTGTAAATATTGTTATGGGTTTGAAAACAATTGTAACTCAACAAACCTTTGGATATGGGATAAGGAGAACCTCATCTTTGAGACTCTCATTCCTCCAATGATTTTATATGGATGTGAAGTTTGGGGATGCAGGGGATGAAGAATCTCTAGAGAATCATGGATAAATATAGATAATATTCAAAACAAAAATTATAACTAATAATCTCAACCTTAAAAGAATTACACCATATCGTATCCTCCTCATAGAAGCGATCATTTACCCCATTGATGATCCAGATTATTTTCGGCACAAAATGAGAGCGGAGATATAATAAATAAATGCACAGAGATATTGAAAATATTCAATAATGTATCAAAAATGTATCAGAAATGTATCAGAGATGCAACCATAAAACAGATATACAGTAATACATGATTTCTATTAATGAAAGAAATGTACAGAGACAGTAAAAATACAGAGTGAAAGACTCGCTAGAATGGTGGCAACTTATCTATGAGAAGAGATGTGACGGCTACTCGCATTCACAAGAAGATGATTACAATGAGGCTCTGAAGGAATTTTTACAATAATCAAGAATGCCAAAAACTCTAAACATCCAAAAACCTAACCCTAGGATATGAAGCACCAAAAGTCATGTGGGCCCCGTTTGGGTAAGTTAGTACATCAACTTCCCGAGGTCGTAACTTTTGCATACGATATCTGTTTTAGGCGTATGATAGCCCGTTGGAAAGGTATAATAGAGGAGATTAATTTTGGGGGCTCAAGAATTCCTTCGAATATAATTGAGAATCTCAATCCTGAAAAACCTTCATTTAGGCCCTCAAAATGGCCCCAAAAGTTAAAACTGCTAAAAATAGTAAATTGCCAAAATTATCAGAAAACTATTTTGAGCCAGTTGGAAAAGGTGGGTGGCCACCAATATCCACCTATATCAATCCCCCCTCCTTAGGAAGCAATGGTCTCCATTGCATTGAGTTCCCGGGGGAGAGGGAAAAGCATTTGCTGAATCTGAATCTTGGTGAGCTTCTTGCCTTGCTGGAGACGTCGCATTGCTCGGTTTGTGGAAGGCTATCACGAGCATGTGGCTGGAAGGGTTGGACCTTTTTAACCTATCTGGATACATGATATTCTTTTGTGCAGAAGGAATCTTTACACTTTTCTACAGAAGGTGCCTGGGCCGAGGCTGTAGTGGTTGCAGTATCCTTTGGTTCACCTTTTGAATAGATTGTGAAGAAGATGAATTTTGTAGTATGAGATACTAACTTGTGAAACTTTTTAGGTGGAACAGTAGTCAGAACTACCTCTGGTATTCTATAGAGATGACCCCCCAGAGAAACAATGACACTGCGGGGTCGGGAATCATAAACAACATGGCGCTTCCACATATATGTTTGGCCCAAGAGAACATCACAGACATCGAGTGGGGAAACATAAAATAATACATCATCCTTGAAGGGTTGGATTTCATATGAAAATCAACACTGTTGGCTGACACGAAGATCTCATCCTTGGCGAAGCCACACGATGTTGTATGGCTGCGGGTGTGGTGTTGTTGACAATCCCAACTATTTGATGACCTCTGTTGAGATGAGGTTCTTATGGCTTCCGCTGACAACATTAAAATGTAGAGGGGTCCCCTTCACCCATATTTGTGAATGAAAAAGGCGCTCCCCCTCTTCAAGATCTGTTGTTTCTACTGGTTGAATTGTTGTGGTCGCAACAATAACAGAGGGGTCTGCGTCGATGATCTGTCTTTTACCAGTATTTTCAGAATCAAATTCTGAATCAAGTTTAGGCTCCTTGTCTTTGATCTCAGCCACCAATGACTATTTTCAGCAACATTCATTGGTGTTGTGCCAGGGGATTTTGTGGAAATCGCACCATTTTTCGATGTCCTTCTTTGTCTTCCCGTGACCCTTCTTTTCCTGTGGCTTGGACTATGTTTTCGGGAGACTGTTTGTTAGGGTCATATTTGTCATACTTTGATTGTTACATATTTGTAGACCCGAACTCCCATTTGTTCTGGTGCTTAAATTTTTGCTCGATTTTAACATCATATCGATAAGCAACACCGAGTGATGAGATGTCCAGAAAATCCATTTAAGTTTGAATGTACATGTGTAGATCCCCACGGTATTTTAGAACTAAATATCGTTTGGAGTCTTTGATACCTGGCTTGGTGCACAAGGCATAGAAGGTATTGGTGAACTCCAAAACTGCTTGGCCCCTCTCTTGCTACAGTGTGGTCCATCTCATGTACTGGTCCTCATAGTTTCCAACAGGGTAATACTGTTCCTTTACCGCATCCACAAAAAATCCCAAGTGGGCTTGGCCCCATATATTCCAAACTCCTCTGTGGAACTTTTCTCCCATTAAGTTTCCCACCAATGTTTGAGATGGGGGATAGATTTAAGGAGTACGAAGGTGATCTTTTCTCTGTCGAAAAAATTATGAACAGAGAAATAACCTTCTAACAGATTTAACCATTTGTCTAGGGCATCTGCATCTATCTTACCTTCAAATATGGGAATATCAAAATTAACCTGTACCTTGAAAGGAGAGGTGCTTCCAAAGTGGTTGTTTGATGAAGATGCACCTATTACTATCGGCAAGCGTTGAAGGATGTGGGAGAAATTCTTCATCATTTTGTCCCTCTGCCGCGTGAGAGCTTGCTCAAGCAACATATTTATAGGATCACCTGCTCCATCATTTTTATTTTCTTCCACCATGGATGGTTTCTTGGGTGTGCGAGAGCGATTGTCTTCAAGAGAGACAATCTTGAGACCCAACTTTCTATACTCGGACCTCGTCGGGGACATGCACTGAAAAATGATCAAGAGCAACCTACTCTAATACCACTGATCCAGATTATTTTCGGCATGAAATGAGAGAGAAGATATAATAAATAAATGCACAGAGATATCGCAGATATTCAATAATGTAACAAAAATGTATCAGAGATGCAACCATAAACACAGATATACAGTAATACATGATTTCTATTAATGAAAGAAATGTACAGAGACTGTAAAAATACAGAGTGAAAGACTCGCTAGAATGGTGGCAGCTTATCTTTGAGAAGATATGTGACGGCTACTCGCATTCGCAAGAAGATGATTACAATGAGGCTCTGAAGGCCTTTTTACAATAAGCAGGAATGCCCAAAACCCTAGAAATCCAAAAACCTAACCCTAGGAGATGAAGTGCCAAAATTCATGTGGGCCCCATTTGGGTAATTTAGTACATCAACTTCTCGGGGTCGTAACTTTTGCATACGATATCTTTTTTAGGTGTATGATAGCCTGTTGTTGGCATAGGGGCAGACCCGGAGTTCAAAACTACAACAACGCACCAACAAAACCCTAACTACCGACCCTTTTGGCAACACCTGCAAAGCAGATGAAGTCTCACCTGAGGTAGAGGCAAGGGTGGTTGCAGGACTCAGATGTCTACAACCTTAGCTGGGACACAAATCTCTGATTCTAACACTTAACAGAGCACTCAGCAGTTAACATTCATCAATATCCAGTCTTAGTTATAGTGCAGTTAAACCCTAATTACATAGTATCACAGTATTCATTCAGATCTAAGGTACTTAAGCACTAAGCATATGTACATAAGTCAGATCTAACATCCATCCATATTATTAAGCACTAAGCATCAATAGATCATTCATCTATATTAAAGCACTAAGCAAGTAAACACATAAACACATCAATACATCGCACAAAGCATAGCAACACAGCATGTATGTGGTTCACCCCCACCCTGGGGCTACGTCCACCAACTCTTCTCTTCTTTATTATCTTTGGTCAAACTTCTTATAGGCACATAGCATCCAAGTTATACTCCGTAGAAGACAGGAGATTTGTGCGCACTCCGCTAGATCCTCCTTATTCTAGCTAGGGTACAACACCAAGCCTTCACACAGTCTCTTACAGTTACTTGCACTAGCCTTGCAAGCCTCACACGGTATGCACAAAGCACTTACAACTCTTGATCACATAGATCGAACTCTAGCACTCAGTAAACCAGCCTACTAGGTCTCTCTCTTACATAGCCTAGCTACTTACTTATACATTACAAAATAGACCTAAACATGGGTAAACCCATGGGTCGTCATGCCATACCCATTACACAATCCTGAATCCCAAAAAGGGCCCTAAAAGGGGTTGATATCCTGTGATCTATTATTCGTCTTGCACTCTACCTTCGATAGCCTGTCGAAGTCCCAAAATTAGGTCAAACATTACCAAGAATCCTCAAAACTTGGTTAAGGGCCAACATGCCCCCAACACTCACCTATGACTCATCCCAAGTCACTCTGATATGACTAGTCCTGCTTCAAAAGCCTCAATCTTGGCTCAATCTACTTCGACATTTTGTTGTGCCATGGCCTCCTGTTGAGCGAACTCTTGTATGACTACTTCTTTGACAGGTCCCTCTAGGCGATGTTCAGCTGCAGTGACGACTTGCTCTGGTTATGCTCCTCAACCTTCGATCTCTGTGAGCAGCTGATAAGCCTCATCCTGTATAGGTTGGAGCCTCTAAGTTACTTCCATAACTCTGATCTGAATAGTGTGGACCTGTTGCTCAACAGTGCGCTTCTCTTGGGATCGCTTCATTCTTTCCACAACTGACAGGGGCTTCAACTGTGCCTGTATTCTCTCTTCTTGCTGCTTCGCTTCCTGTAGTTGTGAGTCCAGTGCCTTCAATTCTGGATTCTCGGTGAGTTGTTCATACATCTAGGCACTGCGATCATTCAGTTGCTTGCATTCCATGGCAAGGACTTTGATTCTTTCAACTGTGCTTCGAGCAATTGCTTCTATTTGATCCCTTACATCCCGTGTGGTGTTAGGTACGGTGTAGAGCTCTAAGTCTACTATTCGTTGTGGTAGCTGTTGGATAGCTTATGCAAGCTACTCTACTTGATGTTTGAATCGGTCTTCTGCATGTGGTTCTAATCCTGTCACGGAGTGGAGGGCTCTGTCGACTTCTTCTTTCAGTTCGAGTTTCTCTGCGAGCAACTGTTCTTTTTCTTGTTGCATCTGTGATTTCTCTTCTTCAAACTTTTCCTAGAGAGAAACCTTATCCTGTTATACAACTCTGCATTGTTCTATGATTATGCCTTGCACTTGCTTCAAGGCCTGGGTGGCTTGTTCTATTTCTTCTTGTGCACGACGAAGGTGAGCTTCGACTGCATCAGCTAGTCAACAGAGTTGGATTGGCTCATCTCCCAACTCTGGTTCTCCTGATGGTAGGGGTGCAGTGTACACTGCACGACTGAGTTGAAGGGCATGTTGTACCCCTCAGAGGTCGACCTTAATTCTATCGTACATTTCCTTCTTCTTAGTTTCTTGTTTATCCACGATTTCTAGCGAAGCATCATTTAGGGATACTATGATGAAATCAAAATCATCAGTAGTGAGTACAGTCTTCATTTTGGTCACGGTGGTTCTCGATTTCTTTCGGGAAGAAGGTTTCGAGGTAGAAACCTTCCTCTTCTTCAGGGGATCGGTCTCATCTCTAGGCGGTGTTACTTCTATTCAGATCCTTTTCCATTTCAGCCTTGCTTCTATTCAGCTCCTTTTCCATTTATCTATTCGTCATCATCCCCTCAGTTAGGTGATACAAAAGCAGTATTTCCTGAGGCCCTGCTTAAGTCTTGGACCTCTTCGCTCTTCTTCGTTCTGCTGGGTCCAGGTGTGTCATGTTCTTTGTGCATGGTCTCTAGGCTGTCAGGGTCCGACATCTCTACAGGGTTTGCCGGAATAAGGAGGTCTGTTGACCAGTCCTTAGTGGTTTCCTCAAGGTCCTCTTCCGTGAGTTTGTAGTACGACTGAAGTTTCTCCTTATGCTCATCGGCTCACGCTATAAGTTAGATAAAGTGTCGATCTATGCAAAACTTCATCAGGGGTCGGAACCTCTGTAGGGTGTTCGGAGTCATGTGAGGTTCAACTTCGATGGCTCTCTTCAGCTGAAGGTAATATGTGTGAAAAACAACATTCGAATGCCATTGTTTGTTCATATCACTCGAGTACCAGAGTGTGGTGAACTTCACAGCAAGCGGCTCGAACGGTTCAATATCCAGAAAGGTCGCACCTTCCGGCATCTCCCAGGAAACAAAGGTGATGAGGATCAGGATCCAGCTAAAGTGAAACTCGTAGCCCTGATCATGTGCTTCGGGACAGTCTAGTTCCAACTGATTAACTAGGTACTTTTCCCAGTTCATCTGTAGACCTTCCACGCACTTCCCTGCGAGGTCAACGAAAAATACCATGACCTACGTAGGTCTGTTCTTCCTTACTAACTTTTCGGCTATTAACTGGCAGGCTAGGCACACTGCGCCATTCTGGATGGAGGCTACCTTGTAGCCTTGCGTCCCCTTTTCAACATCATCATATGTATCCTTGATCTTCTGTGCTAGTGCGCGATCTGTGGATTTTCCTGGATAGAACTCCTATGGGTCGAGTCCCTGCATACTTAATCTTGTGATCCTATGGATCAATGTCGGATTGACTGTGATACAGTGGTCTAGCCATAAGTAGTTTCCATGGTAACATGAAAGAAATAGCTTGACACATGCATTGACTTCCTAGTGCCTTCCGAAGTGTGGGATTTTCATTACGTTTAACAGGGTGGACTGCGCGAAGTTCATCATCCACGACTGGGGGATTATCTTTGAGTTCTTCCCCTTTGTCTTGGTCAGGTATTTATATGGGGTGAGCATACTATAGTTCTTGCGATCTCCGAGGTTGAACTCACTGAACTTCAACGCTACGATCTTGTCCTGCTACTATCGAACTACGCGTATCCTCTTCGGGAGGTACACAGTAACCATGGTGTACTCAAAATCTCTTGGCACACTATCACGACTCACCACGCCGACTAGAGGTAGGATGTAGTCAGGCAATATGGTCGGGATCAGTTTCGCATTTGCTAGGTCATCTCTGTGTTTAGTTCTCTTTTTCGTTGATGGTCGGGATGGTCTAGCTTCGCGAGTAGTCAACGGAGAGGCTTGCACTCCTCTTGTCGATGACACTTGTACACCCATAGACATGAATCTTTCAGTCATGAGGTCGAAGAGTACTTCCTTCATAGACTCTTCGAGTGCACTAAGTTCTTCGGACATACACGCTCTTGGTTGAATATCTTGGGTTCGAAGAGTAACTGCTCAATTCAACGGGATGGATGGAAATAGCGCGATGATCACTGTGTGAAATCAACTATTCTGCGGGCTCAGATAGTCACGGTTGGAAAAAGTGTTCTTGTTGCGTGGTGCGATGGGATAAATAGATAACTTGGAAACATATCTCTTGCAACGGGTGAGAATCCTTCATTAAATCAATTATGTCTGTTATGGCACGGTCCCAATGGTCTGGTGGCGAACTTTCTGACCATAAATGCCTTTCTACCCGTTCGGGTCGTCGTTCGAACGGTTATACTATTCCCAAGGACTATATTGCTTCATCATGGTGAAGTGCCATGTGACGTTGTTCTGATATTCCGACGAAGTTCCAATTTTGAAAATTTTCCTTCTACGAAGTTCCCTCCGGAACCGTCTGTAACTTTTCGATCTTAGCCCTCTTCTTACTTAGTTTTTCAGTGAGCTTCATCTTGGAATTCCTTTTTCCATTCTGATTCTTATCTTCTTTTGGCAGAGTAACTTCGCCCTGGTGAGATTCTTTCCTAGAAATCAGGGGTAATACTTCATCTATATCTAGAATAGGCACTTCAGTCTTCTGTGGGTCTTCTAGTGTTCTTCCCACTTCGACATCCAAGTCTCTAGTTTTAAATAGCTTCGCTCAGCTCTCCTGTTCTTCAATCAAGTGTGCAATCCTCCTAGTCATGAAATCTTTCAACTCTTGCTTCTTTTGTTCTAAGAATTCTTCTTCTTTCCTTCTAGCCTGATCTCCTTCAATCCAAGGTTTTCCTAGTAACATAGCAAATGGAGCGTTGTTCTCAATAAATTTAACAACTTCAAATTCTTCCTCTGTCGAAGTTCCATGAGCACTCATAGATATCTGGGTAATACTTCCACATAGGGTTATCATCTTTCCTCTGAATAATCCTATTCCTCCCAATGAAGGAATCATAGCATGCCCCCCTAAAAGTTTCCAAGTTCTTTCTGTCATGATATTCACCTGTGTTTCCTCATCCAGAACACAGTCAATGTCGAAGTCTCCTATTCTTTTTTCAATGCACTCTTTTTCTTTGAAGATCCCTGATAAGTTGATATGTCGGTGGTCATTCAAGGTTTCTTTCATCTGTGGCAATACTTTTTCTCATTCTTTCTGGGGTTCTGTCATGGTTTTAGTTGCTTAACCTTTCTCGTGGTCTTCTTGTCTCATATTCATCCTTTCAACCTTAGCAATCATTCTAGGGAAATTCAAAACTTCATGGTCCATAACTTTGCAACAGAGGCAACTAGGTCTTCTACAAGGGCATTCCTTAGCCAGATGTCCTGGTCTTTTGCAACTGTAACAAAGGGTTAATCATCTCTTTCTCTTAAATGATCCCCAACCTTTCATATACTGCGCACTAGGATCATGGTAGCTAACCTGCAAAAAAATCTTTCTAGGATCCTGCATCCATTTGTTAGTCCAAACATTTTCTCTATGCATAGGTATAACATATCTTTCACTATTCTTATCAGATCTACTCATATCAAAAATTATTTCTTCTATCAGTGCCCTAGTTTTCAAGCTAGGACAAATCTTATCACACATACCTAGATTCATACTCTAGAAACAAAAATTTCCACTAATCTTATCTTCAGCAGAGAACAAAGCTTCTAGATCTAAAACTTTTCACTATTCTTACCTCTATCAGAGCACAAAGCGTTCAGATATTACCTCTTTTCTTCAGATCGAACTTCTTTTCTTAGCACATAGCTTCACAGATCGATTAGAATACTGCGCACTAGAGTGAAATATCTACGCACAGAGCTTTCACAATTTCAGGTCAGATCTTTGCACAAAGCTTCTTTTTCCTCAGTTCCCAGCAATCACAGTTTTAGGTTGGATCTTTGCACAAAGCTTCTTCTTCCTTAGTTCCCAGCAATCATAGTTTCAGGTTGGATCTTTGCACAAAGCTTCTTCTTCCTCAGTTCACAACAATCACAGTTTTAGGTCCCGACAACGGAACCATTTGTTGGCACAAGGGCAGACCCAGGGTTCAATGCTACAATAACGCACCAACAAAACCCTAAATACCATCCCTTTCAAAAACACCTGCAAAGAAGATGAAGTCGCACCTGAGGTAGAGGCAGGGGTGGTTGCAGGACTCAGATGTCTGCAACCTTAGTTGGGACACAGATATGTGATTCTAACACTTAACAAAGCTCTCAACAGTTAACATTCATCAATATTGAGTCTTAGTTATAGCGCAGTTAAACCCTAATTACAAAGTATCAAAGTATTCATTCAGATCTAAGGTAATTAAGCACTAAGCATATGTACATAAGTCAGATCTAACATCCATTCATATTATTAAGCACTAAGCATCAACAAATCATTCATCTATATTAAATCACTAAGCAAGTAAACACATCAATACATCGCACAAAGCATAGCAACACAGCATGTACGTGGTTCACCCCCACCCTGGGGCTACGTCCACCAACTCTTCTCTTCTTTATTATCTTTGGTCAATCTTTTTATAGGCACATAACATCTAAGTTCTACTCTGCAGAAGACAGGAGATCTGCGCGCACTCCGCCAGATCCTCCTTCTTCTAGCTAGGGTACAACACCAAGCCTTCACACATTCTCTTATAGTTACTTGCACTAGCCTTGCAAGCCTCACACAATATGCACAAATCACTTACAAATCTTGATCACATAGATCCAACTCTATCACTTAGCACACCGGCCTACTAGGTCTCTCTCTTACATCACCTAGCTACTTATTTATACATTACAAAATAGACATAAACATGGGTAAACCCATGGGCCGTCATCCCATACCCATTACATAATCCTGAATCCCAAAAAGTGCCTTAAAAGGGGTCGAGATCCCGCGATCTCTGCTTCGTCTTGCGCTCCGCCTTCGACAACCTGTCGAAGTCCCAAAATTAGGTCAAACATGACCAAGAATCCTCAAAACTTCGTCAAGGGCCAACACCTGTTGGAAAGGTATCGTCGAGGAGATTCATTTTGGGGGCTCAATCATGCCTTTGACTATCATTGAGAAGCTTGATCATGAAAAAACTTTATTTAGGCCCTCAAAATGGCCTCGGAAGTTAAAACTGTTAAAAATAGTAAATTGTCATAAAATTGTTTTGAGCTAGTTGGAAAAGGTGGGTGGCCAACGATATCCACTTGGATCAATTGAGAGCACAACTATGACCAGGTACATTTGTATAAGAACAATTTAAACAATATGAAATACAAGAGTCTCCCCAAAATCACTTCAAACTTGAGCCAAAACCACCTTCGACTCAAGCAGCGATGACATAAAGATGCCTAGTCTTAGCTAAATCATTGGGGAATAAAGGAAGAAATAATTTTTTAGAATAAGGATAATATTAAAAATATTATTAGATCTAAATTTAAGGAGAAATTATGGTGTGATAAATAATTAGAGGGTGAAATAAAATTAATATACTATAAGGAGGTGATCAAAACTAATATATAAGATCAAAAGTATCTCTATGTTTTTGTTAAGACTGAGAGGGGGGTAAATCAGTATCAAGTACAATTTTAAACACTTTTCAACTTATACTTCAACCATAATAGTAGAAGAGATAAATCAATACAACATGCAAAATATATGAGAAGTAATCATAAGTTATTGTTCAAGGGAAGTAATGACTTCCAAGGGATGCTACAACTTCCAAGTTCAAGGGAAGGTTAAACCTCCAAAGGAAGATACAACTTCCAATATCAAGAGAGGGTTAAAACATCTATCCTTTCTTCTTCCTTCCACCCAAGAATATACAAAATATAATGAATCTTTACATAAACACATCACTGATATTTCCATCAACAAAACATAACCATTAAACAAAAACCTGAACCATATGCCAAGAGATGTTCTTGTAATTTGTTTCAACCCTTTTCTCCACTTTACTAGTGCCTCACTTGAGAGAGGCTATGCAACCCACGAGTGCCTTGCAAGACATTCTATGTGAAACCAACGAGGAACTTGAGAATTAGGATTTACCAGAAAAATTCTCCTCACACTTGTACCTTGAACTTCCTTGCTCCTGCAACTTCGACTAAGGCTTCCTCCGTACAACTCTGCTCCTCAAAATTGTCTCCTTGGATTGATCAAATGACATGTCTTCAATGTGTATGTATACTCTTCATGACACCACCTTTTGACATTAGGGTCGACCCATCACTTTCTCATTATGTAATTCTCTTCTTTAATTATCTCTAGGACCGACCTGTAATTTCTTCTTTAATTCACATTGTCAGCTTCAAAAAATCATTTCTCCTCAACCATGAGGATCCATGTGACGTGCCACCTACCATTAGAAATGGCATGGCATACTATCCATCCATGGGTGTTTTATATGCATGTGTAGTGTCCTTCATTTCCATAGACCTCGATCAATTGTGGGTTCCATAACCAATGACTAGGGTTGACATCAACGACAACAACCAATCTTCCAACAATCCCCCCCTTTGTCATTGATGTCAACACTCATGCTTCCCCTATCATCATGCTCCTAGTTTCTATCCCCCTTTGACATTAATGGAAAAGGGTGGGGCTACTCCCCCTGATTTCAATGGCAAAAGGTGACTATCTTCTTTGGCGTTGCTCCCCCTGAACATATGGCACTTAATAATACTTCATTTTTTTGGTCTCTTTATTCCTTGGAGCACTTTCATGTGTCTAATAAGTATATGTTACTCGGTATTCTTGTTACGGTTGCAACCAATCTTCCTGAATATTCTTCTCTAATTTTGCATCTTCAAGAGTCAAACTTGAGAGTGTATCCTTGATCATACATTTTGCTGACACTGAGGAGATTATGCTTTAGATATTCAACTAGTAGGACATTTTTTTCTTTTATATGTTTTCTTCCAAGCTCTACTACACCTGTTCCAAGTATTGTGGTAGATGAGTCATATCCAAATGCAACATTTCCACCCTTTCTATTCAAGATGATGAATTTGTTTTGATCCCCAGTCATGTGTGATGAGAACACACTGTCTATGTACCATTCATCTTCTTCTTTACATTCTTCAACGGTTAATGCTATTCAAAAATATTCATTGTTTGGAATATCTTTCCTTCTCTATATTGTGGTGGCATAGGGAAAATATGAATAGGAGCATCTTCATTCATATATCTACAACCTCGTGCTTTGTAAGATTATTACATTTGTAGCATACAATATTTGATCCATTAGCAGGTCAAATGGATTATAACTTTTGTTGACAAATCCACAAACATTTCTATATCTACTATTTACACCAATCATGTTTCTTGCATAGTTGTTCCTCTCAATGATTCTGCAATTAATTGCCTTGTGTCCAAATTTTTTGCAAGTATAAGATTGACCAAGAAATAAATTTTGATACATGGGAGTAAATGATCTTCTTTGTGGTGTAGTCCATTTGGGTTCATGCCTTAGTTGATCATGATCTACTCTTCTATAATTTATTTCATACCGATTGAAGCTTCTTTGATTACTAAAGGTAGGAGGTATTCTTGGATAGTCATCTCTTATGTAATCATTCCTTATTTTCGGCATCTTGATCCACTTCTCATCAACTCTCCTTACTGGTTGTGTGAAGATTTCATTTTCTTCATTCTTGTTGGAATTGTCATCTTCCTTGGATGAAGTTTCACCCTTGTATTCAATGTGTGTTATGTCTTTTGGCACTTGAGAGTTTCTTAAGCTCTTCCTTAATGAGACAACTTCTTGTTCAAGTTTCTCACAATCTTCTTATTTCTTCATCATTTGTACATTCCTTACTTCTTCTATTCTTCTTGCTTCTTCGAGTTGAATCTTCAAGGAGATGATTTCTTCTCTTAGTTTCTCATAGTCTTCTAATTATTTCTTCAGGGTGTTGATATCTTCTTCAAGTTCTTTTCTATGTCTTTCTGGAGAACACAATGGTTTTGTTTCATGATTTTCTTCTTTTTCTATTTCATGATTGTCTTCTAATTCATTGGGATTTTTTTCCTTAGTATCATTTCTTTCAATCCTTGGATGAGGGAATTCATGTTCAATATGTGCTACTTTTTCACAATTAAAGAAAAAGAACGCACCTCTTATGGATTCTTCGACATTGTAACTTGCTTCAACTTCTTCTGCTTCTGGATCTACATAAAAATCTTGTAGCTTATCCAAAATTTCTTTGGATGATGCACATGATCCCACCTTGGATTTTACTAAATCAATCAATCCATCCAAGATAGTATCCATTTCCATTTTGTTGTTCCTTCTTGCTTCCTTCTGAGCTACAGTCTTTGGTTTCTTCAAAGATATGTATCCTAAAACAACTGAGAGCCAACTATCCACTCCTAGAACTGTCAAGTATGTTTGCATTCTATTATTCTAGTATGCATGATTACTTCCATAAAATGGTGGAATCCCATTTGGAATATGACCTTGTCCTTCCATCATTATTCAGGATCTTCCTTCCAGGTGTTAAATTGCACTAAAGGTAACCTTCTCTAATACCAATTGTTAATACTAAGAGGGGAGTGAATCAATATCAAGTACAATTTTAAACACTTTTCAACTTATACTTCAACTAGATTATATATTCAATTTATATCCAATGAAAAATGAAGACTAGTAGAAGAGATACACCAATACACCATGCACAATATATGAGAAGTAATCATAAGTTATTTTTCAAGGGAAGTAATGACTTCCAGGGGAAGCTACAACTTCCAAGTTCAAGAGAGGGTTAAACCTCCAAAGGAAGATACAACTTCCAAGATCAAGAGAGGGTTAAACCCTCTATCCTTGCCTCTTCCTTCCACCCAAGAACATACAAATGATAATGAAGCTTTACATCAACACATCACTCTTATTTCCATCAACATAACATAACCATTACACAAAACCTGAACTAGATGCTAAGAGATGTTGTTGCAATCTGTTTCAACCCTTTTTCTCCACTTTACCAGTGCCTCGCTTGACAGAGACTATGCAACCCGCGAGTGCCTCGTGGGAGAATCTATGTGAAACCAAGGAGGACCTTCAGAATTAGGGTTTACCAGAAAACCCCTCCTTACACTTGTACCTTGACCTTCCTTGCTCCTGTAGCTCCGACTGAGGCTTCCTCTGTACAACTCTGCTACTCAAACTTGTCTCCTTGGGTTGATCAAATGAGATGTATTCAATGTGTATTTATACTCTTCATGACACTGCCTTTTGACATTAGGGTCGACCTATCACTTTCTCATTTTGTAATTCTTTTCTTTAATTATCTCCAGGCAAGACTTGTAATTTCTTCTTTAATTCACATTGTCATCTTCAAAAAATCATTTCTCCTCAACTATGAGGATCCACGTGACATGCCACCTACCACCGGAAACAACATGACATATATTATCCATACACAACTTCAAAACTTTTTGAGTGTTTCTATGATGAGAATCATTTGTTGCCCAAAAAAAATCAACCTATCAATTACATGGAAATGTAATTTATAAAAAATATCTTAAAACACATTTGAAATGAAATATCGATTTCAATGATTCTAGTAAGTGGGTAGAGTTATAATAACATTAAAATTTGGTGTTTCAATTCTATATTAAATTTATTAAAATTGTATAAATTTAAGGAAAACGTTTTTTCCTTAACTTTTATGGAAAACCTTCTATTTAAGATCATTACTTATTACTTTGTAGACTTTTATTAGTCCCTTCCTTAACTTAACGCTGCAGGGACTATATAAATCGGTTTGCTATCATTTTAATTTCTTTGCACGGAAATCCATATACTTATCATTTTTTAAGCCTAAGTTTTGATATAAAAATATAAAACATGCTTTTTCTCGGCCAATCAAATATATTCATGTTTTTTCTCAGAAAATCAATGATTTCTTCGTCTTATTTGGCCTCCTATCGAGGCAGACTGCCAAGCTTCTATAATGAATTGCTCTAGGTTGGTTAATGCTATGAATTACTTAGCATTAATTTCACTATTTTGTCTTAGCATCTTATGTTACCTAAGTTTGGATTGATAAACTTACGTGAAATGTCGTTTGTATACATGATAATGACTTTACATAACCATTTGCCACCTATCTGCTTGGCTTTATCTTTGTTGTTCATTGCTACACTTGCCATCGGATTGACAGAACCATCTGCCACCTATCTGCTTGACTTTGGCCTTGTTGTCCTTTGCTACACTTGCCAAGACACTCCTCTTGCCACGACCCACCTCCTATAAATGTCCTTCGTTTCTCTTACTCACATTTACTCTAACTCGATAAACCAATCTGGTTCTGGTTGTGCCTTCTTTGGCTATGGTGGTGTCTTCTTCGTCGCCTTCATGTACCATCTCCTTCAGCACACTTTATTTCCTTCTTCATCCACCTTGGTATATCACCTGCGTTATCTTCGTATATCGCCCCTGTATTGCCTTCTTCAACCTGCTTTCTCTTCAACTGGTTCAATTGGGGCATGGAATTTGATTATGGGGGCTTTGTTGCCACTACTTGCGTTGACTTGCTATATCAAATGACATTTCTCCACTGCTCCTTTCAGTTTAAATCTGTGGCCATTGCGCAAATCGACCGCAAGTCCTAAAAATTGCATGCAAGGACATCTGCAGAGGATAACGGGTCAGTTTTGCGGGATTCTGAGCTACGTTCTCGTACATTTTGCAGCCACAGAGGTGAAGATTTTCTCCACTTCTTTCTTTGCAGATTTCTTTTTGCGTGCATTTTGTGTCGTGGAGTTGCATTCTACAGATTTAGATGTTGAGGATTGTGATGGCTTCGATCCGATTTTTATTCTTTGAGATTTGATGGGTTTTGGAGAATGGAATGTGAAGGTCTCTGTGTTTCGTGAAGGTCCATGAAAAGAAAAGGAACAGTTAAATTACTGTTCAAATTACGAATTTTTAGTGTCAGAAGCTCGAAATCTCACACCTTTTTTCTATTGCCAGCTGAAATTCACATCTTTGTTATTTCTTGTTGAAGCTTTCATCACATATTTGTTATTTCTTGATGAAACTTTCATCGGATTTGCAGTGTGAATTTCCAAATGTTGAAGTCTTTAAATCTTCCAAAACCATTGACTTAGCACTTTCCAGTTCCTGGTTAAAAATTTTGGTCATTCTCTGTAAAATTTCTTTAATTATCAGAGAAATTTAAGGCGATCAATTCGTCAGCAGTAAGAGTAGACTTCTGACATGATTTTACTGGATTTTCAGTAGGAAAACAGTGGAGACCTTGCTGTCTTTGTTTGTTGTTAAGATCTGCATTTTGCAGCTGTCTTTTGGCTACTTGAATTAGGAAACCTAGCGTGGAAAGCGCGTGACCCTGATGCATTTTGGTGTATCTTTTCATTTTCCTCCTGTTCGTTGTTAAATTTTGCCGAGAAAACTGTCGAGTATTGGTTTAAAAGTTACGCATATCGATATTTATTGTTAAAAGTTGAAAATTTGATTCTTTACTTATTTTTCATTTGGAGGAATAATTCTAAGGAACTATCGAAGATCAATGTGCAGTGGCAGTTAATTAACTGTGAAACACTAAGATCCAGATCCACATATCAAAAGTGTTTGGAGTGCCTCTTTTATTACTTTTTTAGCCTGATTTTCTTCTGGATTTGAGCCTACAGGAAGAAATAACAGTGTGTAGGAGAGATCAGACAGAACTTGGAGGGTATCTTGTTGGATCTGGTGTGGCGGTATTTTGATTAATCTTAAGGTAGAAATTAAAGTCGAAGAATTCCATGGCTGTTTCATAGACAATATTTGAGGCACAATTTGTTTACATTTCTTTATAAGGGTGTAAGAAGAGACAACAAAGCTGGCGGCTGCAGTGGCTTGGAGGTCTGGCAGTGGCAATGGCAATGGAGCCACAACAAATGGCATGGCATGGCATTGTTTCCTAGCTCCTATTTGTTCTTTGTTCAACTGTATTATCTCATAACATCTAGTTATATCTAGTGCTTGTTTTTCGTATAACTTCCTTTGTGCATTGAGATAAAGGAGCACGCTTTTTCCATATCATGGAAAGCATTACCTTCACTTTATTTTACTCCTTTGTTCTTGTATGCATTAAATTGTTCAAGGTTAGCAGGTCCGATATATATATA
>ML782045.1:439605-464238 GCA_009831015.1 Picea engelmannii
GTGCTATTACAGGATCCGCTAAAAACCATTAGATTAAATCGTTATATCTTGTTATCAAGTAAGAGCAATTTTAGGGGAGACATAGTTTCAAGCATGTCTTGTGACTGCCTACAAAATTTTCAGGGCATTGTTTCATTCTCAGCAAGGATAACATATATCTGTGTGAGTATCTGGAGAACATTAGTGTAGGCTTAGGCCCTGTGCTTCTATTCTAATTTAAACATGCATTCACAGTTTCATACTTGTACCGTTCTTTATTGTTTTCTCAAAGGTTTGTTTAGTTCTTGACTATTAAAAATAATGTAACCTCAACAGTCTGACTGTACACTGCCAGTTGTCCTGGCCAGCTGTACTATCATTTCTTGATGTTCTTGATTTTCTTGAGCCTATTTAGCTCAGCTCTTTTCCCTTCTCTCTATGTACTCTTTTCAGTTGCATTCTTAATATACTGAATTATATTTCTGCTCTGCTTTGCTCTCACTCTTTGTATTCTCTGCTTCTCACTTTATCATGGTATCAGAGCTTCAGCAGTAAGCCTCTTCACACAGTCTGGAGAGCAACCCGATCCTCAATAGCGCAGAGCTTACACTATGAATGAGAGCATAGGACACGAGATTCTTCACAGAGCTTGGAGAAAAATTCGTAGTCTGCCATCCGCTTAAAAGATTGTCGCAGAAAGTACACACGAGGAAGCAGAGTGCAATATGCTCAAAAGATTGAGGATTCAGAGCTGCAAGAGGCAGAAACATTTAAAGAATTCAAAGAAATTATTTCAAATTCGTGAAAGATTGTTGCAGAAGGCAGAAACATCTAAAGATCTCATGAAATTCTTTCAAAATCGTGAAAGATTGCTGTAGAAAGCAGAAACATTTAAAGATTTCGTGAAAATTCTTTCAAATTAGTGAAAGATTGTTGCAGAGGGCAGAAACATTCAAAGAATTTGTGAAATTCTTTCAAATTCGGGAAAGATTCACGAATTTCCTTCCTCAGGAGAAACTCTTTGTAGAAGCAGTAAAGAACACGCTAAAGGAGAAAAGGACAGACAGACACAGTCGTAAGATCGGTCTTGCTAACATATCTGAGGCGTTAATCGAGCTTAGAAAGGACGAGGAGAGCACATAAAAGGCAAAAGATTTTCAGCTGTCAGATTTTGTGCAGAGGATCGATAGCCATCGGATCTGGGAAAAGTGCACGAGGTTTAGTCCTCTGAAGCGCACAGGAGAATAGATGAATCGCGGGGTGAAATTTTGGCATTTCGGAGTTCGGGACTTGGAGAAGCAAGGGGTCGTAAAGTCACTGCCTCGCGAAGTCCCAATTCGCGAAATCTTGAAGGAATCTAGACCGTTGGATATGGAGCACGGTGGCCTGAGAGCCACTGGATCAAAGCAAAGGAAGAAAGATCTGAACCGTCAGATCTAGCACTAAGGTCCATGAGCCGTCAAATCTATGAAAGGTGTGTGAGGTTTAAACTTCGTCTCAGCAAAAGGAAGTGGAGTCCTTCGACTTCACAATCCGTGAAATCTCGAAAGGATCGTGAGCCGTCCATTTTGGAGGACATGTGTCGAAGATCTATATCTACTGGGAATTCGGGTACCAGGAGATCAAGGAGGAAGAGTCGGGAGACAAGAAGTCTTGGCTCACGAATTCCTGAAAACATCGTGACTATCCACAAGGAGGACACATGGCAGCGTTTGAGGTTTCGGGGAAATCCCCGAAAGGAGCATTTCGGCATTTTGGCTACCGGGAATGCAAAGGGTAAGAGTTCGGGACTCTTGACCCACGAAATCCTGAAAGGATCTGATCTGTCAGATCATGGGAGGCTCATAGTTGTTGATCTCCTGCAAGAGTGGAGTTTCGGCATTTCAGAATTCGATACTTCGGTATTTTGGATACCGGAAGTTCGAAGGGTCAGGAATTGGAGCAACAGGATTCGCGAAGTTCTGAAATGCGAAATCCCAAAAAGGCGTTCAAGAAGGATAGACGCCAGAATATTTCGGGTTTCGGCATATTGAGGGACAGAGAACCGGTGGAGTGTCTGCATCGCGAAGTTCTAAATCGTGAAATCCTGAAAAGGCGTTCGAGAAGGATAGGCACCAGGATATTTCGGGTTTCGGCATATTGAGGAACAGAGAACCGACGAAGTCTTGCATCGCAATTCCCCAAATCGCGAAAATCCGGTAATGCTTGAACAATTAGGCACATGGTCATCGGTCGTGGTCACATAAACAGAGGCTAAGGGCCAATATAGGGTTGTTAAGTGCTTTTCGGCGTTTCGACGATCGGGAGTTGGGGAGACAAGACATTGGAGGACTCGTATACAGGAGTCTCGAAGTCCCGAAGTGCGAAAGGCCGAAGTCGAGACTCGCGAAATCCCAAATCGCAAAGTTCTGAAGTCACTGCAAGAAATTAGTTTACACGCAGGAAACAGGTAAACACAAAATTTTTCTAACATTTTTTTTCTATTGTGTTAAATTCTTTAAAGATGGCCACGTCTAGCAATTTAGGACCAACTCAAGGCCCGATTCTTCTTGGAAAGAATTATGAGTTTTTGTCTCTTCGAATGAGATGCTTCTTGAAAGCACAAGAGTGTTGGGATCCAGTGGATCTTGGATATGTGGAACTAGATCTAGAAGACCTTGCCACCATGTCAAACCCACAAAGAAATGCTCAGGAAACACAGAGGAACAAAGAGAATAAAGCCAAATTCTGGATTCAAAATTCAGTGGATGACTCAATTTTCTCAAAAATCACAGGCGTTGGTACTTCAAAACAGGCTTGGGACATCCTTAAATTTTCCTACCAAGGAAATGACAGGGTCAAAATAGTCAAACTGTAGACCTTGAGGACGTAATTCGAGACTTTAAGAATGATAGAGTTTGAAAATGTGGATCAGTTTATGACCAGAGTCATGGGAATCGTGAACCAGATCAGATTGACTGGTGAAGCCATCCCTGATCAACAAATTGTTGAGAAAGTCCTTAGAAGTTTACCAAAGAAATTCAAATGGTTGTTACAGCAATCCTTGAATCCAAGGATCTGTCACGTTTTTCAACAGATGAACTAATTGGTTCCCTGGTGACACATGAGACCAGACTACATCTCACATATGAGTCAATCGCCAATGTCTTCAAAACTCAATTCTCCTTCAGCAGAGGGAGAGGCATAGGAAGAGGCATAGGTCACCAAGGACGAGGGAGCATTACAAGTAACCAACACTCAAGTGGAGGTAACAGACAACATAACCATAATCAAAATTTCCAAGGTCACAGACAACAGCACCAGAATCAGAATTTCCAGCCTCAAATAGGAAAATGGAGAAGATCAAATGACAAATCAAGCATACGATGCTATTACTACAAAAAGTATGGGTACTATGAATCTGAATGCAGGAAGAAGCAAGAAGATCAGTTCTCAGGCAGAGCACATGTCTCAAATCATACGGGAGAAACCTCAGGAGGTATGTTTCTCTCATGTCACAAGACTGAAGAACAACCTAAAGATCTCTGGTTGCTGGACAATGGATGCAACAATCACATGACAGGTAACAAATATTTACTTTCGTTCATTGATTCGTCAATCTCATCTGATATTACACTTGGAAATGACTTCTTAGTCAAAGTTCAAGAAAAAGGAACTGTACCTATTCTTACTAAACAGAATGTAAAGAAAGACATAAACAATGTTTATCATGTTCCAGATCTAAAACATAATCTGCTAAGTGTAGGACAACTCATTGAACATGGCTATAAGGTACTTTTTGAGGGAGCATCTTGCAAGATATATGATAAAACCCCCAGCAGAAAATTGATTTCTGAAATCCACATGACTTAGAATAGGATGTTTCCCCTGACCCTCAGAACTGCAAATCTGATCCAAACATATGCACAAAGTGCATCCACCCCCAGTGAAACTATGGTTTGGCATACAAGATTTGGACATCTACCTTTTTAGAGTCTAAGTCTTCTACAGAAGCACTCCATGGTCAAAGGTCTCCCTATCTTCAAAGAGCAAAATCCCCCATGTGAGTCTTTCATACTTGGAAAACATAAGAGAACTAGTTTTTCACAGTCCTCCACTCAAGCCAAACAACATCTCGAACTTGTTCACACTGACCTATGTGGACCAATGCAAACAGAGTCTATAGGTGGTAGCTTTTATTTTCTAACATTTATTGATGACTTTAGCAGGAAAATCTGGGTCTATTTTCTCAGACACAAGTCTGAAACTTTTGCAAAATTCAAAGAATTCAAAGCAGAAGCTGAAAAACAGAGTGGAAAATATATAAAAGCTCTCAGGTCCGATGGAGGAAGAGAATAAAACTCCAACGAATTTGCAAATTTCTGCAAATCACAAGGCATTATCATGCAAACTACAGCTAGGTATACTCCACAACAGAATGGAGTGGCTGAAAAAAAAAACAGACAATAATGAACATGGCAAGAAGCCTAATCAAAGATAAATGTTTGTCAAATATTTTTTGGGCTGAAGCAGTAGCATGCTCAGCTTATCTCTTGAATAGATCTCCAACCACAAGTCTAAAGATGAAAGTCCCTCAAGAAGCATGGAGTGGGACAAAGCTAAATGTTGTGCATCTAAGGACATTCAGATGCATAGCATACGCTCACATACCTTCCAAATTAAGGAAGAAACTAGATGATAGAAGTGAGAAATGTATCTTTACTGGATACAGTGAAACATCTAAAGCTTACAGACTTTACAATCCAATCTCAAAGAAACTAATTCTCAGCAGAGATGTAAAATTTCTAGAAAATCAACTCTGGAATGAATCTGAAAATCAGCAAATGGATAGTCAAAATCCATTGTTGTCCAGTCCTGAAAACGCAGAAAATTCAGGACAACCAATACCTCAACCTTCTCTTCCAAGATTGCAGGTAGAAGGACAACCTGGAAATTCTCAGGATAACTCAACTTCAAGCAGAGACTCATCCTCTGAACTTCAAAATCAGAGAACTAGAAGTTTGAGAGAAATCCATTAGCAGTTGGATGACATTGAACAACACAATCTTTTTGCATTAATGTCATGTCAACCCACATCTTTTAAAGAAGCAGCTAAGGAGCCACATTGGGTTCAATCCATGAACCAAGAGATTGATTCCATTGAGAAGAACAAGACATGGGATCTTGTTGATTTGCCCAGACACAAGAAGAGTATTGGTGTCAATTGGGTTTACAAAACTAAACTCAATGAAAAAGGGCAGATTGAAAAAAACAAGGCAAGACTTGTTGCCAAAGGATTCTCACAACAACCAGGTACTGATTATGGTGAAACTTTTGCTCTAGTAGCAAGAATAGACACTGTAAGGACTCTATTGGCCATAGCATCCCAACACAAATGGCAAGTATACCAGATGGATGTCAAGTCAGCTTTCCTGAATGGTTTCTTAGAAGAAGAAGTTTATGTCAATCAGCCACCTGGATTTGAAGACCAAGAGCAGCTAGCCAAAGTATATTGGTTGAAGAAAGCCTTGCATGGCTTAAAGCAAGCTCCAAGATCTTGGTACAACGGAATTGACACTTACCTGATCAAAAGTGGTTTCAGCAGAGTTAACCAGTTGTAAACATGCCATGCAATCTGAGTTTGAGATGACAGATCTTGGCATTATGAAATATTTTTGGGGATTGAGGTTGATCAATCAACCAAAGGAATTTTTGTCTTTCAGAAAAAGTATGCAGCAGACATCATCAAAAGATTCTGCATGGAAGAATGCAATCCAGCAGAAACCCCTATACCCCTAGGCACAAAATTGAGCAAGAAAGATGAAGGCCCTATAGTGGACCCTACCATGTACAAAAGCTTAGTAGGCAGTTTGTTGTATCTCACAGCAACTAGGCTTGATATTATGTATGCAGCCAGCCTTGTTTCCAGATTCATGGAATCCCCCAAAGATTCTCACTGGAAGATGGCGAAACGGATTCTGAGATATGTTGCAGGAACTCTCAATTTTGTCCTATGGTACACTCAATCTGATGATAATCATCTCTCTGGTTACACAGACAATGATTTTGCAGGCAGCCTAGATGACAGGAAAAGCACCTCAGAACATGTTTTTCACCTGGGCACGAACCTGATTTCATGGGCATCAAAGAAGCATCCAATTGTATCAATATCTTCTGCAGAGGCAGAGTATGTCACTGCTACCTCAGCTTCCTGTCAAGCTGTGTGGCTGAGAAGAATATTGAAAGATATGTCACATACAGAAAATGATCCAACTCCTATCTTCTGTGACAATACCTTAGCAATTGCTCTATCCAAAAATCATGTGTTTCACAAGAAAAGCAAACGCATTGACACTTGCTTTCACTTCATCTGCGAGCTAGTCAATAATGGTGATATTGCACTTCAATTTTGTGGCTCTCGAGATCATCTCACAGATATATTCACAAAGCCACTGGGAAAATCCATTTTTGATTTTCAGAGACAACACTTAGGCATCACCAGTGCTGATGTTTGTAACTGTTGAGTTTAAGAGGGAGTATTAAAAATAATGTAACCTCAATAGTCTGACTGTACACTGCCAGCTGTCCTGGCCAGTTGTACTATCGTTTCTTGATGTTCTTGATTTTCTTGAGCCTATTTAGCTCAACTCTTTTCCCTTCTCTCTATGTACTCTTTTCACTTGCATTCCTAATATACTGAATTCTATTTATGCTCTACTCTCACTCTCTGTATTCTCTGCTTCTCACTTTATCATTGACCAACATAAAACAAAAAATCTTCCTACCTATTTAGGGCATTGTAATGAGATCAGAGAAATATTATATTGGTGGGAGTTGGGGACACTCGAAGGTTTTCGAGAATGCTTTACTGGTACTAGGCAATAGGATGTTTGAAGTCCTCAAGTAAGCCTTTGAAAACAAGAGGTGATCCGCATGCATTCTTGTTAACACGAGGGATAGGTAGCGACTGTCTACTCTATTATGGATCGATATGGAGAATTCAAAGAAGACTTCACTCCTGGTTCCCATGTTCTTTGTATGATGTAACTGTCTTGCATTTGATTGTGCTTAGTTGTTCCTTGAGGTAATATATGAAGCACTTTAAAATAAAAAATAAAAATCACTTCTATATGAGATACTTCTTTCACCAACTCTCGCAGATGGATTCTCTCACTAAATCTGCTTCTTTTACCCAATATGTGGGTTAGGCACGAAACATATTCTTGTCTTTTTTTCTTAGCTTGGGACGAATTTTCTTACAGATTCATGGATTCTTCTTGGAACGGGTTTTCTCGCAGATTCTTCTTGGGATGGATTCTTGTTGTGTGTTTCTTCTCCACAGTAATATGGACTCCTTTTTGGAACAGATTCTCATTGTGTCTTTCTTCTCCATGGTAATATGGACTCTTCTCGGGACAGATTCTTTGTGTGTCTTTTATCTCCACAGTAATATGGACTCTTCCTAGGATGGATTATTTCCATGTCTTTCATGTGCATGGTAATATGAGAATCTCTTCTCTGTGGCATTGCACTAGTTTTCTATCTATGTTTTGGATAGAGAGACAGGTAAGTTTTCTCATCCACAGTTGACTTCTGTGATAGCAAACCTTTACATGAGGCTTGACATACTTCACTTTTCCTTCACTCCTCTGAACAATTGACACAATAATATTGGTTTTCTCTCTCTCTCTGTGACTTCGGGCTCCTGCTATTAGCGATTCCACGAGTAGAATCTCACGGCAGCTCTTGACAAACCCTTCTCCAATGGATTCAAAATATCGAGTTCACAGAATGGCGACTAGTTATACCTTTCCTTTTGAAAAAACTGTAAATGTTCCCCCTTCTCTATATATACCCTTGAATAAAAAAATAAAAAATTGAATTTCACTTACGGACTTTATTTTGTGCTCTTTTATCAGATTTTCCAGTCTTGGCTTAGTTCTTCTCCCTTCTCACCAAATTAATAACACATTCACCCTTTGTAGTCTCTGTCTTCATAGGCTCCAAGGTGTCAAAATGGCTCTGATATCATGATAAATTACATTAATAACAACGAGAAAGAATGGTGCACGGTAGGCAATGTGATTCATTATAGAAGAGGTAATATATACACCATTCAGACATAACGGAATTAAGTCCCTAAAGTACGAGAGCTTGTCTAAATCTCTATGTAATTACCTATTTACATGGCTTAAAGCCGAAGTTACATTTTTAGTTTTACCATTGATTTAGACTTTCTTTATTACACAAATCTCTAACTATGTAACTACCTATTTACATGACTCTAGTGCAACAAGATCACGCAAACATAATGAAAACATGAGAGGCATACCTACATACTCATATCATTGGTTCCTCAATGGTGTATTCAAAATTTGAAATGTCTTGTGACTAATTTTACATCGAAGAATCGAAGTGGTAAACTTTAAACTAATTTAATAGTTGTACATAGCCCAATGGACAATTGTTTCTTTATTCTATGAAGTTTTCCTGTAGGATTTGATTGAATAGTTACAATTGGAGTCAAGTAGAATTTAAAATAACAAATGTTGCCCATTGTTTCATTCAATGGTTACAATGAGATTTTCATAGAGTATAAGCACAACATGCCCATGCAGTGAAAATTCAAGAGAGGATAGAGGATGGCTCTAGACACATTGTAAGCAATCTTCTCTCTATCTCATCCTGCCTTGCAAGCAATCTCCTCTCTATTTCATGGTGCCTGCTCATTCTCATGTTGGCTATCATACATCCTTCTTCACTACCTACTCATTATGCAGAGACTTTCTGCCATGCAACTCCTCTTGTTTAAGATCATTACTTTGTAAACTTGCATGATTAAAACAAATCCTGGAATCATTGCCCTTTCATTGTTGCCTGGTTGGTAACTTGGCCTATTATCCTACTCCCTTTTCAATTGAATATTAATTAATAATTTAATATGATGCAATTTTAATAGGAGTAATTTAAACATGTATTAATTTTATTTTTTTTAATTTGATGATATAAATTTATTAAAATTGTAAATTTTGATTCTACACATTTATGGAAAAAACTTATATTTACTAAAATCTTACGGATTTTTTTTTTATTTAAACTTTTATTATCTTGTAAACATATACAATTGAAAAAAACAAATCAATGTCTTATTGGCCACTTTGACGACTTTGCTCATTAAGAGCCATTAAAAATTTAATAATGTAGAAAACTTCCCTTTCTTGTTAGAATTTGGTGATATAATTAGGTTAGAGTTCCATTGTTTTTTATTTCATTTCCATGGATTTTGATAGATTTAGAATTGGGAGCCATTTAAAAATGTAGTAAGCTTTTCTCTTGATAAAATTTGGTGAAATAATCACATGAGAGTTCCATCTATTCCGTGATTTTGGTCAATTAGAAAAGACCATAGAAGAAAACCCAAGCAATATCATTCCACTCTACACGACACTTTGATAATAATGGAAATGTGAAATATGAGCATGCTTGAAATCTTTATTATCTCAACTTGTAAACTTGTAGTAAAATTCCTTCCTTTGCACAAATCAAATAATATAATTAAATCAAAGTTCAGATTGATACATGCTTGAAATTTCAAATGAATTCTTATTAGTCCATGCCCTCGGCTAGAGATTATAGCTTTCGTGCAGCGGTTTTGACCGCCTATTAACAAGTGCTTTTTGCGACAATATTTGGTCCACTTTGTATTTGTTTTTCCAAGTTTTCCCATCTTGTGAATTATTTTTTAATAATTCCTTTTTTGAAAGATTACATTTTTTTTATAATTTAAAAAAAATATATATATTCATTTTTTATTGGCCCTCATGATATTGATGGGACTAAATACCCTTATGGAGGGAAAAACATTTTTTTTAATTCTCATACTTTAAAATTGATTTAAAAAATAAATAAAATTGATTCATCGAATTGATCGGCTCTAAGCTTCTGCATTTAATATCTGACACTACCATGTTGCAAAGAAGTTGATATTATCATCTTGCAACGATGTTGACACTGCTATCTCTAACAATGCTTCCATAGCTCTATGATCCTTTACATTGCACTTCACTATCTTGCCATCTCTTCATCCCCTAGCCAACACTTGTCTTTGCAACTGGCTCAATACATTCACCATGCAGCCACTTGGTAAGAGATCTGTATGCATCTGTATCTCTATACTAGTTTGCCTCTTTTCAAAGCCAAAAGATCCATGCTCACAGAATCACCTTCCAATGAAAGTTGCAAAAATTTCTTCATCCCCTAGCCAACACTTGGCTTTGAACCTGGCTCAATACATTCACCATACAACCACTTGGTAAGAGATCTGTATGCATCTGTATCTCTGTATCTCTATACTAGTTTGCCTATTTTCAAAGTCGAAAGATCCATGCTTACAGAATCACTTCCAATGAAAGTTGCAAAAATTTCAAACAGGATCCATTCTACGACGATGAAAGTTGCAAAAAAATCAAAGTTGCAAAATTTTTAGAGTTATGAACATTACCTATGCATACTTGCTCTTTCTCCCTGGTGTATCTGACTTAGAGAAGGCTGGGAAAATCCTCACGCGGGTAGCAACAGGGTTGGGTGAATCCTGACATGGGTTGTTCTTATTCCCTAGTGTAACTGACTTGGAGAAGGCTGGGCGAATCCTACCGAGGAAATGGAAAAGGTTCTACAATCATAAAATGATAAAATGGAGGAAGAATTTGAGAAGAGATCCCACACAAACAAAAATTTACATAGGGAAGAATTGGATTCCCTTAAGCATGAGCGCTCTAGGGAAGTGGAACAAATGAAGAACAGTTGTACACAAGAATTGACTAGTCTGCAAGCAGAACAAGTAGAAACCAACAAGTTTATTGAACAACTAGAACACAAAATTCAGGGTTTAGAGCAAGATAACGAGAGGCTTGAGAAGCATCTTGAAGAAATAAAAGTAGGAACTCCCATTCTAGAAGCCATGAGGGAAAAATCCACAATGATTAATGAAGAACTAAAATCATAGTAGAAGAAGTGTTTCTACGTCCTAAATGACATCCAGAGGAATATGGATGACCAATTAAGGCTTGAAGATCAAATTGAAGAAATAAGGGATGGTATCAAAAGGATAATGTTTCCTTTGATAGGATTATTGATTGGAAGAGTGTGTACAAGAATCCACTAGTCACCCTGCCACTATACACCACTAGACATAGAATAATGGATCATGTCTTATTTGACACATGGAAGCCTCATTTGACACATGGAAGCCTCTGTTGGAAGATATATGACGCATTCAGAAAAAGGTGACAAAGGCATATAAATATTGTGGAACACTTTCGATGAGATCCTGGAAGAGTTGAGAATGAAGATCATGCAGACATTGATGATGCATCCCCAGGGGAGATGAGAATAGTTAAAGTAGAAGAGCATAAAGAATTAAGTAAAAAAAGTATCGAGCAACTCACCGAAGCTAACAAAGAGATCTTAAATGAATACCTCTAATAATGCCTTAAATATACTTTTCTCTAATAATGTACCCCCTCCCACCCTCTAGGCATTATTAGAGAAAAGTATATATTAAATATACTTTTGCCTAATAATGTCTCCCCTCCCACCCTCTATAGAGGGTGGGAGGGGAGTGGGGGCATTATTAGAGAAAAGTATATTGGTGGGAGGGGGGGCATTATTAGAGAAAAGTATATATTCTCTAATAATGCCTCCCCTCTCCCACCCTCTATATATTAAATATACTTTTCTCTAATAATGCCCCCCCTCTCCCATCCTCGTGGGAGGGGGAACATTATTAGAGAAAACTATATTTAATATATAGAGGATCGGAGGGGGGGCATTATTAGAGAAAAGTATATTTAATATATACTTTTCTCTAATATATAGAGGGTGGGAGGGAAAGCATTATTAGAGAAAAGTATATGTGGGAAGGAGGGAATTATTAGAGAAAAGTAGATTTAATATATACTTTTCTCTAATAATGCCTAGAGGGTGGGAGGGGGCGCATTATTAGAGAAAAGTATATTTAATATATAGAGGGTGGGAGTGGGGATTTTATTAGAGAAAAGTATATTTGGAGGGGGGGCATTATTAGAGAAAAGTATATTTAATATATAGAGGGTGGGAGGGGGGGCATATACTTTTCTCTAATAATGCTCCCCCTCCCACCCTCTATATATAGAGGGTGGGATGGGGGGAATTATTAGAGAAAAGTATATTTAATATATGCTTTTCTCTAATAATGCCCCTCCTCCCACCCTCTATATATTAAATATACTTTTCTCTAATAATGCCTCCCCTCCCACCCTCTATATGCCTAGAGGCTGGGAGGGGGGGCATTATTAGAGAAAAATATATTTAATATATATTTTTCTCTAATAATGCTCCCCCTCCCACCCTTTATAGTGGGAGGGGGGGCATTATTAGATAAAAGTATATATTAAATATACTTTTCTCTAATAATGCCCCCCTTCCCACCCTCTAGGAGGGGGGGCATTATTAGAGAAAAGTATATATTAAATATACTTTTCTCTAATAATGCCCCCCTTCCCACCCTCTAGGAGGGGGGGCATTATTAGAGAAAAGTATATATTAAATATACTTTTCTCTAATAATGCCCCCCCTTAATATATACTTTTCTCTAATAATGCCCCCACTCTATGGGAAGGGGGGAATTATTAGAGAAAAGTATATTTAATATATACTTTTATCTAATAATGCCCCCCCTTAATATATACTTTTGTCTAATAAGGTCCCCCTTCCCACCCTCTATGGGAGGGGGGCATTATTAGAGAAAAGTATATATTAAATATACTTTTCTCTAATAATGCCCCCCCCTCCCACCTCTATGGGAGGGGGGGCATTATTAGAGAAATATATATATTAATATACTTTTCTCTAATAATGCCTCGCCTCCCACCCTCTATATATAGAGGGTGGGAGAGTGGGCATTATTAGAGAAAAGTATATTTAATATATATTTTTCTCTAATAGAGGGTGGGAGGGAAGGCATTATTAGAGAAAAGTATATTTAATATATAATTTTCTCTAATAATGCCTCCCCTCCCACCCTCTATATGCCTAGAGGGTGGGAGGTGGGGCATTATTAGAGAAAAATATATTTAATATATACTTTTCTCTAATAATGCTCCCCCTCCCACCCTCTATAGTGGGAGGGGGGGAATTATTAGAGAAAAGTATATATTATATATACTTTTCTCTAATAATGTTTCCCCTCCCACCCTCTATAATATATACTTTTCTCTAGTAATGCCCTCCTTCCCACCCTCGAGGGGGGGCATTATTAGAGAAAAGTATATATAATATATACTTTTATCTAATAATTCCCCATCTCCCACCCTCTAATATATACTTTAGAGGGTGGGAAGGAGGGGATTATTAGAGAAAAGTATATATAATATATACTTTTCTCTAATAATGCCCCCCTCCCATCCTCTAATATATACTTTTCTCTAATAATGGCCCCCCTCTATAGAGGGTGGGAGGGGGGGCATTATTAGAGAAAAGTATATATTATATATACTTTTCTCTAATAATGTCCCCCCTCCCACCCTCTAATTAAGTAAAAAAAGTATCGAGCAACTCACCGAAGCTAACAAAGAGATCTTAAATGAATACCTGGTGAAACTAGTGAAGCTAATCACATTGGATAAGAGATTCATCAAGAATACAGAGAAACAATTGAAACTAGAAGTCAAAACCAAAATTTTTGATGGAGAACTAGACTTGTAGAAGATGTAGTTGAGAAAGCTCGAGAAGATCATGGATGACTATGCATCATGGAAGGAATATAGAGATCAAATGGAATCACAAAGAGTATCATGATTAACTTAATTTGTGTAGCTATTTTTTATATTTTTGTCCATTCTCACTTGTTGTAATTCGAATATGGAATATGAAGAGACAAGCCCGGATTTTCCTCTGACAACAATCAGTTTCAGAATGTAAATAATCCCTCTTATTTTATAAAAGAAGAGTCTGCTAAGGAGAAAGGGTTAGGGTTTTTGATCTGTGATGTATCTAAACAATATTCTTACTATGTGATTAATAGAATAAGAGACAATTTTCAAAAGTTTATAATTCTAAGATGTGCATTCAAGATTTTTTTTGGTGCATATGTCTATGATATGAATGTTATTGGACTTAGTTGTATGAACTTATTCTTCACTTTGTTCTTAATATTTATATCGTCATAAATTTCCTTATAAGCACATAAGTAATGTTAATGGTATAATTTGCAATTATTTGTTATTTATCATCTTTCATTTCTATGTTAACATGTTATTTGCATAAATGGATTATTTCTTGTGTCGGTAACAACGTCTTTTTAACCGTGCTCATATCTTTTCTAGATTTCTTCTGATCATGATGGGTTAAGCTAGTGTAGAATTGCATTTAGAATAAGCTTTAGGTAGCATTAGTTAAGATTATTATTAATTAACCAAAAAGATTGGTTGTCTAAATTGTGAGCTTGCTCTCTTGAAGATGATCCCAGCTTGGGATTGAAACATTAAGTTTCAAAACAAGGTAACGTGGGTTCCTCTTAACTTCTAAAAAACATCAATTAGGTTTAAATTTAGATTTTAATTCATATGAGAACATTATGTTCTCAAATTCATATTAGATATTTTTTTAGTGTGGAAACCAGGCCAACAAACTAGTCAGAAACATTATTACAAATGAAAGTGGGTCTGATTGGGACCTGCCATCGAGCGTTCTTCCTTACATGCTTGACAGGCCATCAAGACCCATCAACAAAATGTTACATCCCCAAACTTCACATCCATATGGGATAATTGTTGGGTCTCATTTTTTATACCTTTGATTACCTTATATTGTCTTATATCTTGACCAATTTTGCCTCATACATATGCACTATTTTCCTATTTTCTTCAAAGACATGTCTTTTAGCCATCCTTGTGTATATATGAGGTAACTTATGTTTAAATCATGACTTATGAGATTTCTTAATGATTGGGATTGAATAATTGATGTTGAATGCTCTCTAATTACTTTGATTGATCCAAGAAGACCTTATGACACAACTCCTACTCATCTGATACATGTTTCAGCATTCATCTAATATTCAATTTGTTCAATACTTATTTTTGTGCTCTTCCAGTACTTATTTATGTGCTCGTCCGGTACCTGTTTCTATACTTGTCGGGTACCTATTTCTGGGCTAGTCCAGTACCAATATATTTGACTGTATGCATCCAATACCAATCTTCTTGTTCCAGTTGTGCGCATCCAGTACTAGTTCCGCAACTGCAGGCTTGGGTGTTTGAACGAATTTGCTCTCAATGGGTCCAAGGATTTTGTTGGCTTAAACATCCTTTGTTCATTGAATACCACGATGAACTTCATCCTCATGCACTTCATATCATGAGGATGAAGTCATTCCCATGAAAAATGATACATCAACCAATTGTAATATTTGTGCAATCATTTGATGTTATATTCGGACTTTGATTGTAATGGTTGTTTCTCTTTAAAAGAGAGAGCCTTGTAGATGATAAAGGTATAGAGACATAGTTAAGCATTGTTATGCTGTAGATTTGATTTTTGAAGATTGTTGATTGTACCCCTGTTTTTGAAGTAATGATAGAAATTGCAGTTCATGGAATTTATGTGTGTGATCAAACCTTTCATTCTGTAAGTTTCTTTTAAAACTACCTTATTGGTATGGAAAAGGCCCACCAACCCAACCAAGGTAAGATTCCTTGTATATTATGTGTAGATATAATTCGGGTATGTGTGGATGAAACAATTATATGTTTCGATCATAGTATTTAATTTTACTTTTGTTGTGTTTCAGTGAGACACTTAACATCATGCAATATAAATATGTGGTAATTCTGAGTGAATGAGATCTCTGAGTGCAACATAGATTATTGAGTGCAATATATATTTTTGAGTGAAACGTAAATTTCTGAGTAAGTACTTGTTATGCTGGTGTGTGTGTTTGTGTGTGTGTATTTATGAATAATCATTTGTTAGAGTGAATGCCTTAATATTTGTTTCTATTGTGCAAATATAAGGACAAGTAAGATCTCCATCTCTCACCCTACTCGAACCTATAATGGAGTATCTCACTACACCTAGCGTTGCTTCCGTCCCTGCCACCTTTGCACTTTTCCCAATGCACATTTAGTATGGTTTAATGCTAATAACGCATTATGCAGGTCTTGTAAATATTTTCATTAATAGGCGAAGGGCTCGAGGAGGTTTCTCATTAAATCACATTAAAGAAAGATTTGCGGAAGATTATATTATATCTCTCAAGCGCTCATTCCAAATATTATCTGGATCGAAGGAATGGTCCCGACAACTTATGGAAACAAAAACTCGACAACAGTTCTACGAAGATACTTTGAACATTTTTAGATGAGAAGACCAGAACTTTTAGTGGTCTAGAGCATACTCTTATTATTCATCCCCTTCTTCTTAGAAGGAAGTAATTTGGATGTCCATAATTGTTCGAGTAGGCTGCATTCCTGAAGTTTTTGATTGCAAGGAGTTGGTTTCCTGGTGCACTAAGAAGTATATACCAAACCAACATATGATTCAACTCAAAGACCATTCTCTCGTCTCCCTTTCACCTCAAATATTTTGTAATATGTTGACACTCCCAGAGCCAACGCTCACCTTCAAAGGTGAAGATTACAGAGACTTTTTGAAAAAACACGACAACGGCTTGGATATCTTACCAGAATTCTTGGAGACTCTCGTTGCCATCCCTGAGGATATTACCAAACTGTAGTTCAGCTTGTTCAAAAACCCATTTTGGGAAATTGCATGGTTATTTACCAGAGTTATGGGCCAAGAAAATACTACTAGCATTTCCCGTATGATTCTTTACATCTTATATTTTACCGTCAAGGAGCAGGCCATTTTCAATTGGGGGAAGTTGATTTCCATTGAAATATCTTCCCAATTGTCTCAATATAGAAAGGATAAGAAATTATTTATGTCTTCTTATTTGGTTTTTGCGATAGAACATTGATGTCAGTTTCCTAAATTGTCTATATGCAAGAAGGTGAATTGTGAATTTGACTCTATGAACTTTTGGTACCAAGCGCTACGGAGGCACAAATCTTCCCTGCATTTTTATGAAGTTTTCAACAAATTTAACTCGGTTCTCAAAGAGTTGATGTTTGGACGAGATACCCCAAGAATATCTGCTCAAGCTAGTAAATTCATGGATAGAAAAGGGACTTTGGAACAAATGGATAATTACAATGTCATCAGAATTTTCGAGTCTAAGGAAAATCCTTCCTTTCTATCATGCCATATATCCGACAAAATGTTTTTTGCAGAAGTTGCAAGGCAATATAACTTTTGGTTTCACTTTTTTCATGAAAACGAAAAAATCAATTCATTCATCTGCCTTGGAAAGTTGGGGATTTTGTATTCAGAAGTATGAACAAAATTGATGAATTTGCAAACCACTTCCACAACTTGAATCTCTAGTATGTTGAAAAGATCAGAGGGTTTGACCCTAATAGAATATTTGTGGAACATATGTTAAAAATGGGTTTTAGCAATTCATTTATCCACACTGTCCTAGGAGAAGAAGATAGTCACCTGGGAAACCCTACCCACACTGCTAGCGACATAGAGACAATACTCAATACCAATGAATTGTATAAACAAAGAGGGAAAGGTCCCAGTTGGAAGAGTTCCCAATCCCCAACTATTACTCCCAAGACTTCAACACCTTAGAGCAATGCTCCAGTGGCCCACCCATCCAAAAAAGAAATCACCAGTAGTTCAGGCGAAGGAGGAGACAAGAACCCCCCTCCAAGAAAAATTGAAATATCCCATAAACTTTCTCTAAGGAAGAAGAGGAAGAATAATGTACAAGAGGAAGAAGAGCATTGCATCAGAAGTGACATCAATAGCTTCTCCCTAGAGGATATGGAGCTCAAAGATGACATTGAGAATATGTTTCCTAACATTGACCAGCTAGGAGGTGCGGCCCACCAGAACCAATCATTGGAAATTGTTGAGAATGAGATATTTGATGAAGAATAATCATTTGTATTTCAGAGTGTTGTCTTTGACAACGATTCTAAAAAATTAGTTATTGAGAAGAGCGATGCGAAGAATAAAAATGGAAAATCTCGTTCAGAGGTTAACCTAAAGAATATGCATCCTTCCCAGGTATCCATAATCCATAGATCCACTGGTGATGCATTGGACAATTCCATTGGCAGTCTCGAAGAAGAAAATACAAAGTTAAAGGAAAGGATTAAGGAACTAGAAGAGACTTTGATGTCTCTTTCATTTCTTTCCAACCCTTTGGCAATTGTCGGACCTACCATGCCTGCAACCAAAATAAAAGGATCCTCAAGCTTACTCACATCAACCAGGAGCTATGTGGAGAATAATATCAAGAAAAGAATGGTAATAATTACAGAATCTTGGGAAATTTTAAAGAGCATGATTTATTTTGGCTTGAGGGAGCATGCCTTCCTTGAATATCTATAGGCTGACCTAAAAAATGAAGAAGGATTCTACCATAATGTCGTGGTACCATTTGGTATTAAAGTTTCCAACATGTCAGAGTTGAAGAGAAGAGAGGAGGACCTTCCCTCTCCAAGTCGGATCAAGCAGTTGAATTCCTGCTGGAAAGAGAAAATAAAGAACTTGAACAACATCATTCAGGCATGCAACCAAACCATAACAAAGAGAGAAGAACTATTCAAAAGACTCACGGAGGTGGACCTAGACGGAAGCATTAATTAGGTATAATATCCCAAGTTGATTCTCAACTCGTTGTTCCTAACAAAACAACAGTTCGTTGAGAAAGTTGAGATTTTTAAAGGATTGTCAATTGAAAAATTCTATGTCCTAATTGAATATGATGAGAATGCCATAGATAACTGGCTAGTAGATTATTCCATAAAAAAATAGGATATTGAAGAAATATTACATGGAATTTCCATGGATGTCCATGACTTGGAGGGTGAGTTGTTCAATATTAAAATCCGACATGAAATCAACATGACACCTATGAAAAGTTACATCGATGAATGGTTCAAGAAGGCTATCGATAAACTGACAAGAAGGACAAGAAGTAGTTGAGACGGTTCCTCTAATCATTAATGAAAACGATAAAAGGACATCAATGAACAAATGAACAGAGGAGTGACCATTATAGTAAGTTTGCGTTGATCACATGTTTCTTTTCTTTATCAAGTCCTTCATCCAGTTACTCCACCTCATTCACTAGAAAGGTTTAACCGAAGACTGATAACTCATTTTTTCTTCTTACCAGGTCTTGTTGATTCTTCTATTCCCCACCGTCTTCTCTCTAAAAAGATTATTTCTTGTATTTATTTTATTTATGGTCCATAGGAGCCCCAATCCATGTCTTTAAGACAAACGCATTTACCATTTCAAGAATATGTAATAGACTATATACTTTTTTAAATTCCAAGAGAACTATTTCGGGAACAATCTTGATTGTGCTTTGTAACCTTGTTTTCAGAATATAAAGTATTTGAGGTTGATATATCATTATATTTATTTGATCCACCCATGTGTCCACTCTGTTAAAGTTCTTTTATGCATGCAGATCATCTTCTTTTTTATTTTATGTGATTGGAAATATTTATCCCAAACTATGATGGATGTGAGGAAATTTTGGTTATCTGCTTTAAATGTGTGATTCCTGGTCCTTTCTCAGGAAATTTATTTAACAAGAAAACAAAACATATTTCTTTTAATTTATTGTAATATTTTTGTTTCTTTGAATTACTATAACAGACTTCTATCAAGTCCCACATTTTGAATATTTTAAAAAATCTCAAGAAAATCTAAACAAGATTACCACCTCTATAAAAACGCAAGGGGATTTACATTGTCATGAGGTTGTCGTTTCGGTCCTAACGAATTCAAGCATCAACATTTTTGGTGACCATACTGGGGAATGAACTAAAATTTGGAACCTAGTCTATCGTTTGTAAAAGAATATATGAGTTTTCCCCAGGTTGATGAGCCCCACCTGGAAATTGGATTGAACAACCAACAAACCATTTTACATCAGTTATACAACTTTGTAATATCACCAGCTAAGACTCGTGAATATTTAGAAAGGTCGTGGAAAACCTTGGTCCAAGAAGAAGAAAGAGAAATCCTTCGGAGACAGAGGAGAGAAGAACGACAAGACCAAAGAAATCAAAGGCTAGCTAGAGCAGCACACGAACAAGGTCAGAATTGAAGCTTGACGAATACGAGGGACCCATTACCAGAAGTAAAATCAAACAACTCTTTATTTTTAGAAGTGAAAAGCTTATTTCTAGAATCTCTCCAAACATGGAAGCAAGAGACGAACAACCCCAAGGTGAGCATCATGAGGAGAGACAAAGGGTGGAAGAGATGCTGCGAGATATCAATGAAACCCGAGACTTGAAAATTGAAGGAGGGTAAGAGATTCACCTCTTAATATTATAGGTGATCAACATGAGCTCCATGTTCTCCCTAAGGGAACCTTAAAGGAATTTTTTGGATAGGAGCAATCGATGCAAAGAGGCATCTGCACTTATTTCTTGATGTTTTTTATTTTCACCGTGTTGAGTATGACGATGTCATGGTAAGGTTGTTCCTGCAAACCTTACCAGGAAGAGCATATGAATGGTATACAACGGTGCCTGGTAGATCCATTCGCTCATTTAATGACCTCGAAGCTATGTTCTTGACTATGTTTGCCCCTCCAATTGCTTACCATACTCTCCTCACTGATTTCACCTAGATTGGGTTGAGGAAGAACGAAAGGATATGAGATTTTAATCTCGGGTTCAATAAAACCTTGAGTAGAATTCCAAAAGATAAAATACCAAATGACTCAGTCATTCTCGATTGTTATAAGAATGCAATGCCCACAAATGTAAAATATTCCATCAGAACATCCCAAATGGACACCTTGGAGGAGGAAATGACTAAAGCTACCGAGATGGAAGAAATTATGATTGAAACGGGTGTTGACCCTGATATTATACTCGGAAGAGTACAAAGCAAGTTGGGAGGATTAAGTATTGATAAACAAGGATCTTCCAGTTCAAGAAAGAACAAAGAATTCAAGCCTCGAACGGCTCATAATCAAATGACGGGAGGAGGATTTTTCAAGGGAACCATACCTGACGTGAAGGTAGAACCTGTGGCGGCACAGGAAACTAAGCAAATAATTGAAATTGCACAAATGAATAAAACCATCAAACAAATGTAGAACGAGATAACTGGACTGAGAAGGGGAGATAATTACATGCCAAATCCAAGAATGTCAATCCCAGAGCAAAGGAAGAACTCTCCCCCAGAAAACAAAGTGAGGTTTGAGAACATGGATAACCCACAAAGACCAAGGGTTCCCAGACAACCTATCCCAAATGCGACTGTTCTGGATGATGTCTATGACGAGTAATTAATTGAGAAAGAAAAATATTACTCACTTGATGAAAACTCTGAAACTATGCAGATGAACAGATGTGAGACGCCCATGTATATATATGGAGAGGGAAGCAATGATCCCAACTCATAAGAAAATGTCACCCAAACAAGAGGATTTGTAAATAGACCAAAACATAAAGGCGACTCTAACAAGGAAAAACAAAAATAAAAGGAAAAAGAAAAAACAAGTGAAAAAGTGTGGAATGAGAAAGTGAAGGATGGAAATAGAACTTAAAGGCAACACCTGGCATCAAAATCCACTCAAATGATGCATAATGTCATGGAGGACCTAAGTAAATTAATGATAACTTTTCCCTTTACAGAAGTGGTGAAGATTCCCCAACAAAGAAATAATATTTTGAAGTTGTTGGATGATCCATCTGAAAGAGCTGAAGTTGTTGTTACCAGTCCAAAACAAAGCCAGAGCCCGTCAACTTCCAAGCTGAGAGGTAAAATTTGGCCCTTCTATATTTCAATTGAAAATCATGATGTTGCACTGCATAACTGTTTATTTGAAACTGGCGCGACAAATAATATAATTCCACTTGCGGTCATGGAGGCATTAGGAATGAGTTGCACTAAGTATTATGAAACCGGTGAAAGCATATATGCGATTGATTCTAGAAAAGTGTTAGAGTATGAAGAAATCAAGGACTTTTATGCTTGGATTACAACAGCCCTCCATATCATTACAATTTTCAATATTATTGTGGTAGACCTTCCTCCGACATATGGAGTTGTGCTAGGAAGAGATTGGACATCCATGATCGGTGGATATATAATGAACGACGAAATTTGTATGATGCTACTAAGAAAAGAGGGAGTGATGATTAAAGTACCCCATGAACCTAGAAAACCATTCTCTTTCAAGAACAAGGACAATGAATTGATGGAAGATTATATAGATGCCAGGATTGGAAACTATGATATCCTAGAAATGGAGCATAACAAAAGCCTAGAGCAAGTTCAAGGCATGGGGAATCAAGAGTGTTTGTTTGAAGGCTACTAGAGGATGTCATTCGATGGAGCCTGTTCAAAATCTGGGAACAAAGTTGGAATTGTTCTTTTGAGTCCAAGTACAATTATGCATCCCCATGCCGTAAGACCAGATTTTCATGCATAAATAACGAGGAAAAATATGAATCTTTGATTCAAGGGATGATCCTTGCACATGAAATGAAAATAGAACAGCTCATTGTAACTGGAGACTTAGAGTTGGTCATCAATCAGGTTACCCAGAGGTATAAAATAAAAAAAGGAAAGACTTAAGTTGTATTTCAAAAGAGTTAACGAGTTGATGGAATATTTTAGTTCCTTCAACATTTCTTTCATTCCAAGGGACAAGAATCACAAGGCTGATTCACTAGCCTTGGGGCCTCATTGTCAAACCCAGACGATGTCTAAAGAAAAACATATTTCCAGGTAGAAAGAGATTTTCGATCGTTCGTGCCCAAAGTACTTGCAAGTATTTGAGAACGATGAATAGCTTGAAACGTTTTTGTTAAACAATGATGATGAAGAAGACGATCACTCATCTGTCGTCCCCAAAGATTGTATACAAGCTGAATCTTTGTTTAAGAAAGATGATCATGCTAAGAATCTCCTTGAAGAAGTTTTAGTTCGAAAAGTGCAAGAAATGAGAAAAGTCAATATTGGAACTGACATTTCCCCGAAATATGTCAACTTGGAAGTTGATTGCACCACTAAAGAGGTTGACCAATATATTTTCTTATTCAAGGAATATATTGATGTGTTCGCTTGGACCTATGATGATTTGAAAGCTTATGATAAAGCTATATTCCAACATATCATTCCTTTGAGGAAAGAAGCAAAGCCAATAAAGAAAAAAATAAGGATGATGAATCCCTAACTGAAACCCCTGGTAAAGATTGAACTCAAGAAATTGAAGAAGGAAGGGATAATTTATCCCATTAGACATTCAGATTGGCTTTCAAATCTAGTGATTGTAAGAAAAAATACCAAGGAGATACAGATGTGTGTTGACTTCAGAGACCTTAGCAAAACAAGCATAAAGGATAACTTTCCCTTGCCTAATATGGAGTTCCTTCTCCAACAAGTTACTAGATCAGCCTGCATGTCCATGTTGGATGATTTTTCTGGATATAACCAAGTCTTGGTGGCTGAGGAAGATAGGGAAAATACAACATTTATTACCCCGTGGGAGACATATTCATATGCTAGAATGCCCTTTGGTTTGAAGAATGTTGGAGCCACATTCCAAAGTGCCATGGATCATGCGTTTAATGGGTTGATAGGAAATTTTATGGAAGACTATCAAGATGACTTGATGGTGCATTAAAATAAAATGGATGAGCACATCCATCATTTAAGAAAGGTTTTTGAAAGATGTAGACTATATGGTGTATCTCTAAATCCAAAGAAATGCTTGTTCGCGGTGACTCAAGGAAAACTATCAGGCCATATTGTATGCAAGGAAGGGATTTACATAGATCTGGAAAGAGTTAAATAAATAAACGAGCTCAACCCCCCGACATCCAAGAAGAGAGTCCAATCATTCTTCAGCAAAATCAATTTTGTGTGAAGATTTGTTCCTAACTATGCAAGCATCGTAAAGTCGATCAATATGTTGCTGAAAAAGGAGCAGAGGTTTGAATGGACAACATATACTCAGGAGGTGCTCAATAATATCAAAGGACCAATCACCACTGCTCTTGTCCTCATTAGTTTGTATTTTCAAAGAGATTTCATTATCTATTCATTTGCTACAGAGACAGTTCTTGCATCCATTCTCACTCAGAAAAATAGCAAAGGAAAAGAACTCCCAATAAGTTTTATGAGTAAAACCCTACATGACTATGAGTTGAGGTATTTAGAACTAGAGAAGCAAGCCTTGGCTCTTGTAAAAGTAGTAGTGCACTTTCAGACGTATATATTAAACTCCCATATTATTGCTTATGTTCCCTCATCACCAGTGAAGATGCTTCTAAATCAACAATTGAGAGAAGAAAATGTTGGACAACTGAGAGGGGGGGTGAATTAGTTGTTACCGTGCTTAAACAATTATGCTTCTTTTAAAATATTTACAAGACACTCAATGATGATCACAATAATGCAGGGAAATAAACAATGGCACATTCAGCATCAGTCACATATATGAGAAACACAGAGACAGATATTTCCCAAGGAAACCCATACAGGGTAAAAACCTCTTCTTCTTTATATGATAAGTAT
>ML782045.1:464288-494336 GCA_009831015.1 Picea engelmannii
AGGAAGCACCAACTCCCTGTGTTCAAGCACCCACTTGAACCTCTGAGGACACCAGTCCTCCCTAGCACCTCCCAACCACCCTGGATTATGAATATGAAATACTGAAACCTATTTCAGTGATATAGTGTTCAATAACAACTTACTAGTCTCATTACTGTTCTGCAAGATTTTGCTACTCAGACTTCCTCACTATCTTCCAGCATGCATCCACTACCCATTCTGTTCTTCTGATTTTTATGCTCTGTGCACCATGTCCATTCATTGCACATTTCTTCTTCTGTTCTATTCAGCTACTACACTCTGATCCTTCTTCATGCATGAATCACCATCAACAACAACATTCACAGCAACTCCAGTAGCAACCCCAACCCCATCTCTTCTCTGTATCGTGTATTTATAGATTTTGTGCACCTTGTGCATGCAATATTCGCCATTCCTATGCATGCTCATACCGCGCCAATCTCCTCCACATCTCAAGTGCTCTGCCTGATCATCATCGCGACTCTTCAGCTTCTCTGGCAGTTCACCCCTGTGTCTATCATCAATAGGTGTTATGTTGAGATTCCTTTTTCTCTCTGGCAGTTGAGACTCTTCATCTTCTCTGTTACAGTCGAGCTCATCCTTTCTATTTCAGTTACGATCTCCAACCCTCATCCAGCTGTCAATTTCCTCCACGAATCGTCTTCATTCCACTGGCAGATTCCTTGTAACTCTTCAGCTCCTCTGGAAATCACACAGAAGTCTCTTCGCCTCCTCTGGTAGAAACCATCAATGGTTTCTAGCAGTTACATTGTGAGGATCAACATTAGCCCTCCGATCGTGCTCATGTTCACCTCCATCGTTGGATTAAATCTGATGGGTTCTTGCGTTATTTACCCATTTCTCACTTTCACAATTCGGGGATTTTGTGATGAGACATCTTGAGTCTCCATGTTGCGATCTCCGAAACTCTGAAACGGAGCTTTTCTGTGCTAGATCCTTCCTTTATAAGACCATGTCCATGACCAAGCGCTTATTCATAACGTGCTTTTCACGATTTCGCATTTCACCTTTTCGTTAATTCCATTGTGAATTTTCTCGACTTTCCAAGTTGTGATCCCCGAAACGCCAAAAAGGAGCTTGTCTACACGTACTCTTCTCTTCATCTCTTTGATGGTGTGACCACCGGCTGAGACCACAAGCCTTAAAGTATTTCACAATTTCGCGTTTCGGCATTTCGGAACTCCTGTGGTTATGTTTCTTGCCTCTCTAAGTCGCGATTCGCGAAACTCTGAAATGGAGTCGGATCAACAGTCTAGAATCTTGGTGTATTGACAGTCCAAATCTTATCGTGAGTTCGCATCTCGCGATTCCTGTGATGGAGGTTCTCGTCACTCCAAGTCACGATAGGCGAAGCTCCGAGATGGAGCTCAGATCAACGGTCCATGTTCTTGGTGATCCGACAGTCGTGATCTTTTAGCGATCTCGCATCTCGCTATTCCTTAGATGGAGGTTCTCGTCACTCCAAGTCGCGATAGGTGAGACTCCGAGATGGAGCTAGATCAACGGTCCAGAACAAACCTTGATCTGACGGCTAAGATAGTTTCACGATTTCACATATCGCGAATTCGAGAGGTTAGGGAACCCCGTTCCTTTGACTTTCCAGTCAGCGACATGACAATCTTTCGCCACGTGTCCTATGATTCGATAGTCCAGATCTGATCTTGATTCAATGGCTCAGATCATATCGCGATTTCGGCATTCTTGTTGCAAAGTGTTTCAACACTCCAACTTCTGGTATCCGAAACCCCAATAGCCAAAACTCCGAAATGGAGTTGAACCACCGCTTCGATCTTGCACTTTAAAGAACGTGTAGGTTCTTCCTGATCCAATGATGGTCGGACCCTGCGCTTGGATCTAACGCCAGAGATATGTCCTCCATCTTTGCTCTCCTCCTGTCTGGATTCAGATCTGACAGTCATCGGGAATTCTGAATGGGATCCAACGATCAATGTCGCTTCTCTGCCCGAGCTTACACATCCTCCTTACTTAGAATAATTTCCAAGTGTCAAAGGCCTCGACCTTTGATCCGCCTGATATCCTGAGTACGCTATCTCTCTTGAGCTTTGGCAATCAGTTAACCTCGTCCCTGGTGCACACCTACGCACTGCGTGCGACTCTGCATTAATCCTCCTTAGCTTACGTTGTTCCTGTTTTGCCATCAATGCACACTCTCATCTTGCCATCAATGACAAGCACACACTGTCTGTAAAACATGCCAACAGAAAAATGGGCTAACTGGTTGGAAAAGATACAAGAACATGATATCGATATTAAACCTTTAAAGGCAATCAAAGGACAAGGTTTATGCAATCTCATCACGAATGGAGATTCAGTCGATGGAATGATTTCAATCTCAGTCGGAGAACCATTAGCTGATTTAGAATGGTACGAAGATAATATATTCTACTTAAGGTCTAGGCAGTTCCCTGTCACCATGAACTCCAAGGAGCGAAGAACATTAAAAATGAAGGCGAACCAATATGTGTTGATTGCTAACATACTGTTTAGGAGAAATTATGATGGTATACTACTGAGATGAGTTGATGAAAATCAAGCCCAAGAACTGCTAAGATAATTCCATGAAGGAATATGCGGTGGACACTTTGCCCCTACTGCCACCGCACACAAGATAATAAGGGTTGGATTCTACTGGCCATCAATGTTCAAAGACTCGTATGCCATGATAAGGAAATGTGTGTCCTGCCAGCAGTTTTTCAGGAAAGATGAAGATATTTGCAATGCCCTTACAACCTGTAATTATGGAGCAACCATTCTCCCAATGGGGACTCGATGTTGTCGGGCCAATTAATCTGAAGTCTAGCAAAGGGCATATGTACATCCTCTAGACTACATATTATTTCACGAAATTGATGGATGTGGTGGCGTTTAAAGAAGGTTGATTATGAAGAGATGATTAAATTCCTCAAAGACAATATTCTGTCGAGATTTGGTGACCCTGATAAATTTATCACAGAAAATGGTTTGATTTTCATCGGGTCGAAGTTTACGAAGTTTTGTGGAGAATATGGAATCATCATGGGTCAATCATCAAATTATTATCCACAAGGTAATGGCCTTTCTGAATCCACAAACAAAACACTTGTGCAGATACTGAAGAAAACCATTGACAAGAACCAAAAAAATTGGCATCTGAAGCTGACAGATGTGTTATGGGCAAGCAGAACGACCCCGAAGGATAGCACCGAGATGTCTCCATATCTATTGTTTTGTTTATGGGAAGGAAGTGAAAATGTCGATTAGTCTCGAGCTCAATGCATTGATCTCCATGGTTAATACTGAAGATACAGAAGACAATTCATCCATCCAAAGGAGAATTAATCAGTTGCTAAAATTGGAAGAAGAACGAAGAAAATCCCCGAATCAAACTTCTCAGAGGCAACAGAGCATCAAAATATATTTTAATAAGAGCACAACTGTAAAGAATTTCCAGAAGGGAGAGATAGTGATACTTTGGAACAAGGCCAAGGAGACACCATCCATGCATACAAAGTTTGAAGCACTCTGGATCAGACCATACGTCGTCGAGAAGATATTGGGTTTTAACTCCTATATGCTCTAAGACATGAAGGGAAAAAGATTAATGTTGTCTGTTAACGGGAAACATTTGAAAGGTTTATTCTCCTAAGACTTTCTCATTCTTGTTGTACATAATTTTATTTTTTTAGTTTGTATATTCTTACTATGACTCCATAAGCCCAATGGGTGGAAGCACTTGGTCACGAGAGATTCTAGATTCTTGACAACCCACAAGGGTATATCATCCCACAGTTGGAGCTTGTTGTTGAGATCAATTCCCACTTCCGAAATTTCCCTCCCCTTTTCTATTTTCCCAAATTCTTTTCTCCCTTTCTTTTCCCTCTTCTATACTTACCCAATTTCCCCTTTTCATTTTTTCCCTCCTTTTCTCCCTTTCTAGTTTTTATACTTAGTCATTTTTTTAAAGGTGGATTTAAGGGTTCCCGGGTTGGCAGACTCGTGAATCCTCATCTCCAATCCACACTCTCACATATTGATTCCGACCAACCACCACATTATCCCATACTTAGCCGTTTTTGCAATCGCGGGTTCCCATGTTGGCGGGGTCAAACTCTCATAGCCCATGTTTCATGATATACATTTTGCATCCAAAAGATTTGTGATCTACATTTTAACCCCCAGACTCTCTAAGCTTCCAAGTATCTCATTTCTCATATGTTGAGTCCATCCGACTGCATCAAAACACTTAGCCAATTTTCGACCTTCTGCATTCGCGGGTTCTCGGGTTGGTGGGTTCACAAAAGTCTCAAATCCTATTTCACTCATGTCCATCCCCGCCACCTTCGTGCTTTTTCCAATGCACATTTAGTATGGTTTAATGCTAATAACTCATTATGCAGGTCCCGTAAAGATTGTCATTAATAGGTGAAGGGATCGAGGAGGTTTCTCATTAAACCACATTAAAGCATGATTTGCGGAAGATTATATTATATCTCTCAAGCACTCATTCCAAATATTATATGGATCGAAAGAACACTCTTGTCAACTTATGGAAACAACAACTCGACAAAATTTTTGCAGAGATACTTTGAACATTTTTGCATCAGAAGACCAGAAATTTTAGTGGTCTAGGGAATACTCTTATTATTCATCCCCTTCTGCTCAGAAGGAAGTAATTTGGACGTTCAAAATTGTTCTAGCAGGTTGCGTTCCTGAAGTTTTTTATTGCAAGGAGTCGGTTTCCCAGTGCACTAAGAAGTATATACCAAACCAGCAGATGATTCAACTCCAATACCATTCTCCCGTCTCCCTTTTTCCTCAAGTATTTCGTAATATGATGAGACTCCCAGAGCCAACGCTTACCTTCAAAGGTGAAGATTGCAGAGACTTTTTGAAAAAAAACGACAACGGCTTGGATCTCTTACCATAATTCTTGGAGAGTCCCGCTGTCATCCCTGAGGATATTACCAGACTATAGGTCAACTTGTTCAAAAACCCATTTTGGGAAATTGCCTAGTTATTTACTAGAGTTACGGGCCAAGAAAATATTGCTATCATTTCCCGTATGATTCTTTACATCTTATATTTTATCGTCAAGGAGCAGGCCATTTCGATTGGGGGAAGTTGATTTCCATTGAAATCTCTTCCCAGTTGTCTCAATATAGAAATGATAAGAAATTATTTATGTCTTCTTATTTGGTTTTCATGATAGCACATTGTTGTCAGTTTCCTAAATTGTCTATATGCAAGAAGGTGAATTGTGAATTTGACCCTGTGACCTTTTGGTACCAAGCGCTATGGAGGCACAAAGCTTCCCTACATTTTTATGAAGTTTTCAATGACTTTGTATCGATTCTCAAAGAGTTGTTGTTTAGACAGGATACCCCAAGAATATCTACTCAAGCTAGTAAATTCATGGATAGAAAGGGGGCTTTGGAACAAATGGAGAATTACAATGTCATCAGGATTTTCAGGTCCAAGGAAAATCCTTCCTTTCTACCATGCCATATATCCGACATAATGTTTGTTACAGAAGTTGCCAGGCAATATAACTTTTGGTTGCACTTTTTCATGAAAAACAAAAGAAGCAATTCATTCCTCTCCCTTGGAAAGTTGGGGATTTAGTATTCAGAAGTATGAACAAAATTGATGAATTTGCAACCCACTTCCACAACTTGAATCTCTAGTATGTTGAAAAGATTAGAGGGTTTGACCCTAAAAAAATATTTGTGGAACATATGTTAACAATGGGTTTTAACAATTCATTTATCCACACTGTTCTAGGAGAAGAAGAAGATAGTCACCTGGGAAACCCCACCCACACTGTTGGTGACTTAAAGACAATACTCAGTACCAATGAATTGTATAAACGGAAAGGAAAAGGTCCCAGCGAGAAGATTTCCCAGTCCCCAAATGTTACTCCCAAGACTTCAACACCTCAGAGCAATGCTCTAGTGGCCCACCAATTGAATTCCAGCCCAAAAAAACAAAACCTAGAACAATTGAACTGTTAGGATAAAAATAATAGGAGATTGTTGAACAAACAATTATTGAACGATTTCTCCTCTATGCCTTCTGAAATTTTCCAACAAAACATAGATCTTTCACTCCATATATGACCTGCAACACTCATCACATACATATCTTGAAATCTACTAAACCAACAATACAATACATAATACACATTGGAGTGAACACAGAGAGAAAAATAAGGGAAGCAAAAATAGAGAAAAATATGAGAAAAACAAAATTATATGCAATTACAATTGCTCATTACACAATTACACACAACCTTTGTTGATTGCAAAACCATTTACAATTTTACATGTTTATAGCTTGATATTGAGCATCTAGAGCCTTCCAAAATAATCCTGAAAATTTAATCTAGAAATATCTGGGTGGAAAAGAAGTTTATGAGTTTCTCCATTTCAGAAAATTCTACACGCTTTTGACTTTATTAGAAGTTTCTAGAGAGGGATACGTGGTTCTAGAAAACAATCGCTGCTAGAAACCAAAATTTCGCTTCATTATTAACATAAACGACGCCCTATATTTAAACACCCGTCCTCCTAAAATCTTATATAACAAAGGAGGATTTGAAACCAACAAAGTTAAAGAAAGAACCTATCCTATATGAACCTATCCTCCTATTATGCTATTGTCCTCAAACTACAATTCTCACTCATACTCCCACTTAAGTTTTGTGAGTTATGCTCTAACCTACTTCTTAATTATCTTGTACACATTATCTCAATTGTCTACTACCTTTTATAACGTCATGTCATGTTTAAGTGTTCACATTTCTACACCTTGTATTAACATTGATAACCTTTGTATTATATCATCATTTATTTATGATCTTTATGTAGCATCTATTTCTCTCTAACCACCATTTAATCTATGTTGTGTTCTAATTATACTTCTTTCATATCATCTCATTATCATCAACCACCCTTCATGTCAACACTTTAATACTATTCATAACACAATGCATAAACCTTATACTTTTTCCACCCTTCCTGCTTTTATGTCACTTTACACTCTAATACTTTATAGTAATTATCATTCTTGTATACTTATTTATCTATCCTTCATCTTTTCCATTAATTTTTCATCATTGTCACATACCATGTATCTTGTCATTCTTATATCCTCCTCATCCTTGCTATAATTCACTTTACTTATTTTACCTATTTGCAAATTCCTTTTTTTTTACCTATCTCATAGTAAATGAATTAGAATATCCTAGTTTCTATTATGTATGTACTACCATTATAAATGTTACACATTCAGTCTACTAATCATTATTATGTTAGCCTCACATATATATTATAATATTACTCTTCTTCTCACAATTCTACCTTTTATATATATAAACATACTTGTAATATCTTTACATATATCACATTTATATTATTAGATTGTTTAATCCTTTCAACTTCTCATTATACTATGATTGTGCTTATCAATATATAGTTATTTCACTAATTATTCAATTAGTACTTATTCTCTTATGCTCTTGTCACCATAATCCCTATAAAAGTATATGCAAAACAATTCTATATGTAAAATTCTATATATATATATATATATATATATATATATATATATATATATATAACCTATTTTAAAAACATATCTATTATGTCATTTTAACACTATATATAAAACTTAACTTTTTATTTTTTTTTAATGACTTTTACATTTTACACTATTTATTTTATTTTATTGTTGTAAAATAAATTATATTATATATATAATTTTATTTTATTTTTCCACTTTTACAACTTTATTGTTACAATTACAAACCTCTCACATCAATATTGATGTCCAAAATAAAAACCAAATCAGACTTTATTGTTACAATTACAAACCTCTCACATCAATATTGATGTCTAAACTAAAAACCAAATCAGACTATTAGTGAGGTAGGCATATGACTCAAACTAAAAATCTATTGTAAGATGTACATAAATAATATTATATGAAAAAGTATATTTTTTTAAAACAATGTTTAATGTTTAACATAAACAATATATAACAAGTGCCACTGTAGTGGCTATGTCCTTGCCAAGAAGTTTTGTCGAGAAAAAGTTAAGCTTTTAGTTAAGCTCAAGTTTTGCTGAGATTTCAGATCTAGATGAGAAGAAGTTAAGCTCAAGTTTTTTTTAGAAGAAGTTAAGCTCTTTACATGTTGAGATCTCAGATCTAGATGGTTAGATCTAGAAATTTTGATGGTTTGATGTTGGCAGTGCCACTACATATCGAAAATTGTATCCAAGTTCTTGTAATACTTCAAGAAAAACGAAAAACGAAAAGATATGATATATTTAGGTTGCAAAGGTAAACACTCCAAGGGATATGGTAAATAAAAATCAGAGGAAGAGGGAACTGTTCATTGATAAAAATAAAAATCCCAAGTTTTTTGTTGGTATATTTGTAGTCAACTCATACATAATAATCTTACCAACAAAAACTTGGGATTCTTATTGTATCAATTAACATATCTCATTCCTCTCCTGTGATTATTACATGACAATGCAACAACCTTGTGTGTCTTCATTCCACAGATACCAAAACTCATTGGAAGCACAAGGATGACAATATCGTGGGCACAGTATTTCTGGTCTGCTTGAACAAGCTCAACATGATAAGCCAGGCTGAGACCAATTTAACACCTCTGAAATTTCTTTCTCGACAAGTTGGTGGTGCACAAGGGATCAACTTGCCCTCCTTCATGTTGATTTACAAAGATTTGACTCCCCCAATAACCCAACCATTGGAAAACATCCAACAAAATCAAATGAAAATTGCAATGACCCAAATGGTTAATTACCTTCGATTTTGGTAACAAATGCAAAGCGACCTTCTTGCATTTATCACGATTGTTCATGTCCGACCGAATCACAATTTTCTGATCAGCCCACCAAAGCAATACCAACAGATAGTCTTCACTCTCGTAAACACATCGATGCTTATATTCTCCATCTTCTGAAAACTAGTGGATGTAGGATCGACATGGTCCTTTAAAGACTGTTATTCCTCCTCATAGATTTGAGGAATTGTATGAATTCAAGGGCTGTAAAAAAAAACGCATAATACTCAGAATCAATCTAGTAAGCTGCGTAATCCAACTCGATCTATGGAAACAATAGAGCACATAGAAGAAAATAGTGTGAGTATTTTAGTCATACAGTCATATCTTATCAGGATGATTTTCACCTGAATCCAGCATCTTGCCGCTTATTATCACTCAATCAAAGAATACTGCCCAAGTTATGAGTCGGTGCTCCGTGATGAGAATCTGAAACGGCCAGCCAATTAAGTCAACAAATAATATATGGTGAACATCACAATTTTTGTTTGTCAAATTGTTTTCTTGTGTGTATTATTCCCTTTGTTCGGGCGTACCAATTGATAAAACTGGGCAAGGTGCCTTTCTCTTTGCCTTTATGCATCGCACAACACATAGCATGACTAATAATAACAACCAACACTGAATTTTATGCACATAATCCATGCCATGCAATGCAAATGTAGGCTAGAGAGAGAAATTCTGAATGTACTTGGGCCTCAGTAACAAAGCAAGCAAGTCACCCCAGTCCAACGTTTTATCCTCAACGGTCATAAACATCTGACCATAGCCCTGAGGGTCTCCTGCTTGCAGAGCGGATTTCTTCTTTTCTTCTAATTGAAGGTTGAAGAAACCTTTAGCTATAACCTTTATATCATCTATTAAAGCACGAAGAATCCCATGGTTCACAATCTGTGAAAAGTAATGCACTAACATCAATCTGCTGATTTTTACAAACCTAATTTCATTTCTTCCCAACTTTGTCAAAACTTACAACTAGCCAAATATCTTTTTTATTTTTAAAGTGTTTTTTTTCCTTGAAACAATGCAACATAGACTCATTTGCAACATAGTAGATAGATTTGAGCTCGAGTTCAAAGCAGTGGTGAAGGCTTCCCTCGCATGTTGTTGGCTCTTCCAATATGGTGGACGATAAGCACAATCACAGTCATTTGGATGACATTCTAGAACTGGTTCCATCGTCTGTGTGCACAATTTTGTTTTTGATATTGATTTTATGGGATGTTTGTAAAGCGTTGAAGAAGAGGGCACTCTAGACTCCTGGTGTAGCTCTCGTTCTTAGTGCTCTGACTATCTAGATGCCCAGTTTGATTGATTTCTGGGATATCCGTTATATGGACCAGAAACAAGATATCCAAGGCATTATGCATATACACAGTACGACAATTTGTGAGAATGAAGAAATAAAAATTATTTCACACAAAATGCTCCAGTTACACTATATATTTTTTTGAACGACCTTGTAATAAAATGTACAGTTACACCTATAGAATTTATAGTTACACCTACAATAACAGATGCAGAGTGTTTGTTGGGTTTGGAGACATTGCCATTACCTCTTCTGGTTAGTTGGTGGGCCGAGAACAACTATTTGCTATCCTTTGAGAACAACATCGCTAGTCTTTGGAAATATTGCAGTAGTGCCTTTGGTGTTTGGAGACATCGCAGAGTTGTTCTTTGCATCCAGTGAAATGTTAGAATAATCTCATTCAAAGAGAGATGGTAGAGAAAAAATGTTGGGCTACATTGTAGGGTTTGGGTTTTTGAAGTAAATAAGCATTGTCTGACTTAAACAATGCTTTTGTCTTGCAAATGCCGTCAGAGGTCAAAGTTTGCAAAGGCGGTGAATATCGTGGCGATTAGCTGGTTGTCTTGCAAAGGCTGTGAGAGTTTGCAAAGGCAGTGGATATGGCTACCATAAGCTGGTAAGAGTTTGTAGGAGATGGAGCTAATCAGAGTTTGCAGGAGATAGTTGTGATAGTCAGAGTTTGCACGAGATAGATGTGATAGATGTGGTTGTAAGTCTTCGATAAACTTTGGAGGAGATAAATGTGGTTGTAGATCTTCAATAAACTAGTCATCATCCTCATAAAGACTTTAAATAAAGTAATGTTAGGTTATATAACATTGCAGAAAATACATTGTATGAGAGCGTATTTAAATACTTATAATAGATGAAAACTTAGGTTATCTAAGAAGGTTGCGCATTAAGACTTCGATTTGTCACAAGGTTGGGCATTAAGACTTCGATTTGTCTAGCCAATAGAATGTTTGAGAAAATCAATTTAAATAATATAAAAACATATATTTTTTTTTGTTCTTAATATATACACAAGTTTGGACTAATAATATGTACATGGTAACATGTCACTAAAACTTAATCTAAAAATTTATTATAAGATGTATATAAATAATAAATAATATTATATGAAAAAGTATAATTTTTTTTTAAACAATGTTTAAATATAAGAATGATCGAAACAATATACAATCTGAGTGGGCTTAATAGTTAAGAACATGTGTTTCTTTTTGGGAGGTCACAAGTTCAAATCCAAAGGGGGTAGGGTATGTATACCTTCATAAACTTTACCAGTCAAATCGTTGGGCAGAGGAGGGTCCCTTATCCCACAAACAAAGGGATCTCATACATCAATTGGCAGAGGAGGGTCCCTTATCCCACAAACAAAGGGATCTCATACATCAATTGGCAAAGGAGGGTCCCTTATCCCACAAACAAAGGGATCTCATACATCAATTGGCAGAGGAGGGTCCCTTATCCCACAAACAAAGGGATCTCATACATCAATTTAGTGTAACCTCCTCCTCCTTCTTCTTCTTAAGCATAGCTTCATTCATCAAAAATAATTTATGACGGAATACAACTTTCATAAATTTTGAAAAAGTTCTTTAATGTCTCCCTAAATTATATACACAGAGGAGGGTCCCTTATCCCACAAACAAAGGGATCTCATACATCAATTTAGTGTGGCTTAGTTGTAACCTCCTCCTTCTTCTTCTTAAATATAACTCCATTCATCAAAAATAATTTATAACGGAATACAACTTTCATAAATTTTAAAAAAATTCTTTAATATCTCTCTAAATTATATATATATCTAATGTAATGCCCAATAACAATGTAACTAAAACAATCCAACTTTCACAACATCATCCATATACAAGCCACAGAAAGAAAAGACACACAAGCATAAAACAATCCAACTTTCACAACATCATCCATATACAAGCCACAGAAAGACAAGACACACAAGCATAGATCCATATTCAAATTTCATTAATGTAGGGCCTTGCCAGATATACATATTTATTGCACACAAGACTTACAATAACATTTGAATGAAAATCACTCCAATGTTTATAAATCTCGGTGCATTTATAATGGGTTTGTATGCGTGAATTTATAAGTTACTAACTTTCAAAACACATGGTTTGTGGATGGCATCAAAAGGTGTTTATAAATCTCGGTGCATTTATAATGGGTTTGTATGCGTGAATTTATAAGTTACTAACTTTCAAAACACATGGTTTGTGGATGGCATCAAAAGGTCTATCCATGTATGGATAGACAATAAATTTCTATTTAAGTGACTTTATGAACATGTTTAAATTGTATTTGTGGTTGCATGCTATTAAATTTATGTTTTTGCTTAATTTTTGTTTATGTTTACATGACAATAAATCTAATTTATGTTTACAAGACTGTAAATTCTAACAAATTAATCACTCTAAATTCTGGAAAATTAATCAGTTAAATCTAAGTAATCACATAATACTTTTTCAATACATATTTATGAATCACAACTTTGATTTAGAGCAAAACAATAATATAGTAAAATACCTTTTGAAGAAGAAGTTTGTCCCTTTAATTTGCACGCTGCCTGAAAACATAATATTTTCTTCCCAGCTAGCTAGGAGCAGAGCCTCTCTGACGCCCTAGCTCCAAGAAATTAGATTAACTGGACCCCTAGCTCAAAATCTCAACGACCAACCAATCTCGTATGCAACCGAAATTTCTCAAACCAATTTCTTTCCTCAAGATTTTCTCTTCCATTCTCCTTCCCCTTCCCAAATGAACAATTTCCCTTCCTTTATTCTCTTAAACATAACTTTTCTATCTTGACTTCCTTCCCATCCCTCATAAATTCCTATACTTTAATATATTAATTAAATAATGATCAAATCTAATTAGTTAAATAATTTAATTGACATAATTAAATTAAAAATTTCAATTATTTAATTATTTTTATTACATTAACTTAAATTACATTACTTATTTATATTTATTAATTAATCCATTTAAAACATTACACTCATAGCTTCAATCCTATTCTCCCAGTTGTCCATCATAGAACACATCAATAAAATGGCTCTAATCTCATCATCCAAAAAGATTTTGACTGAGGCGAGATGACTATTAATTATATTGAACTAGCTAGGATTTTGATAAAGGTGAGCTTACTAGTAATTATATTGAACTCAAGTGAGCTAACTAGTAATTATACTGAATTCATTTGGTGCTCTGCCACTCAAGCACCCTCCTTCGTCATTTTGAGATTATATAATTTCTTCATCAAGAACTTTATTTGATGTCGTGTTTTTCTCATATAGATCATGTTACTTGTGCCATAGATTTTTTTGCTGTCTTCTCTTCGACCACATTGAAGTAGACATTTTTTTGTTAGACACTAGCGAATTGTGGCAATGGCTTTCCTATTCATCTTAGCCAATCTTCATTTGTTATTTATGAATGTTTCTTTGTTATTCCCTCAATTGAGGGATATTGATTCCTTTACAATTGCTCATTACACTATTACACACGGCTTTTGTTGATTGCAAAACCACTTACAAATTTACATATTTAGACTTGCTATCATATCTGCAGTCAAATTCAAGGTGATGCGTGTACGTTTGGCCTTTAACTGGGCCACTCATAATGTCATCACATGACTTCACGTTCCCGCATTGTACAGTTGGTAGCGCACAGACGCCAGATCCGTGACGGAAAAGTCTTGGCCATTTCAACGAGGAAATGAGAGAAACGCCAAATTGACCGCAACTAAATTTGGAGGGCGAACACCACCGTTTACAGGTGAAAATGTGACAGTCATTTATTTCTCCAAAATGCCAATTTCGACGGTGCGTGCTGGCATGGCATTTCTGTACAACGTACCTCCAAATTTGGCGGTGACCATAATGGAGAATAAAGTGACCGGCGCCCTGCTCCCCTTCTGTATTAAATGGCGGTATCGGTGGAAATTATTTGGTACTCGTACAGCCATTTATTTTGCCGTGAACTATAAATTTTCCAGGAAGGGAGAATATTTTGAGCGCTCTGCGTAGCCTTTGGGAGCTTGAATTATATTGATGGGTTCAGAAATCGATCGATCCCGCGGCCTTGAGACAATGACGAAGAAACGCTCTATGGAATCATCTTCAGCTCTAGCGGAGGCGAGCCCCAAGCGGCCATGCGGCGGCACTAATGCCGACACCGACAGCTTTGAAGAATTCTTGGCTCTGCTGCAACGAATTGAGGCCGCCGAGAAGCCCGGCTGGAGGAGCCGCGGGGCTAATCTGCAAGAGACTGCTGTAAAATGCAGCGAGGCGGGGAAGGCCGATGATGCCAAAGCCGTTACGTCCCAGACGCTGTGGCGGCCTTCATTCGAGTGGGAGGATTTTTTACCCCGCGGGAATGGAACCCGCGACGTCGACTGGAAGGCCGGCGACCGGGACTTGAAGGGTAGAGAGCGAGAGCGAATCTCACCGGAGGCAAGTCTGGACGGAGAAAGAAGCTGGGATCTGAATTTACCGTTGGAGTTAATGCCCCTGTGATTACATTAGGTATATTTATTAAGCAATTGTCTTAGCCGCGGACATCATAGTATGTAATCTTTCAAAAAACTATATCATTAAACATTTAGTAAACAACAATTTTGGTTTTAATGTTTTATTAAGGTTTTCATTAAATTAACGGGTTAATGTGCGTTAACAACTTTCACTCTGCGTTAATAGAAATCTGATATTTTCAGCTGTAAATGCGCCCATGCCGATTTAAAATCTGTAAATTAATTGATCGTTGGGAGAACTATCAAAACTTCAAACCTACTGTACGGAGCTGACTAGCGATTCATCAAATCGCCTTATTTTTGGCAAATACAACTGGAATCTGATCCGTATATTCTTAAAACTGCAATTTTGAGAATTTGGGTGGAGTCAGAGACCAAAAAAGGCTTGGATCATAATTTTGGAATTTTGAGAATTTAGTTGATTTAAAAACCTTGAAAAAACACTGATGGATGAAATTGTACTTGTGTGATTATCACTATGTCACATTACTTTTGAAAAAAAAAAACACAGACATTTACTGAACAATCAGTCTGCTCTAAAATTTATAGTAATGTGTGTTTTTAAATTTGTATTATATTTATTAAGTTTATAGAAAATGAATATGGGGGTGGAAGGGAATTTTAGTAATGTTAAAGTTTTATATTTAATGTGAATGTTTTATAAAAATGATCAAAATGTTTTTCTGTTTTAAAGTGTTTTAAATTTTAAGGATGTATTTTGTTTGTTTTATTAAAGTGGTCAAAATGTCATAGGCAAAAACATAAACAAAATAAATTGATACGCTGATGAAAGTTTTTTTATACAAGTAAAAATAATTTTCAATCGATTTTTTATAATATTTTTTATTAAATCATTTTTTAGATAAAGATTATTTGAAATTGAAAAAGAGTAGAAATAGATTATAAGGCACTTGGATCTTCTTCGAAATCTGTTTCTGCTATTTTTCAACATATCAGTTTCAGGCAGGTTTACTGGGACCAAAATTCAATCTTTGACTGTCAAAGGATGCCCTTGGATTGGTTTAAAATCTTATGGTTTATGAACAATTCTCTAGTGGGGAGAGCTGATCTCCCACATGGAGGGCAACTTTATTACTATGTAATTTTTGGATATAGTTGTTTTGGATGTATTTGAGAGCGATACTATTTTTTTTTTTTGTTATAGTTGTTTTGTTAAGAACTAGTGGTTTATGGAGATTATTTGAAATTTTGGTAAATTATTTGAAATTGTAAATGTGAAATAATTAATTTTAAATAAATTTTATTAAATTCAATTTTATTTGTAAATTAAATGTTTTAATTATATTAAAACTGTATAATTTATATATATATTTTTAATTTAATATTTTAAGAATTTATATTTTTTTAATTTAATATTTTAAGAGGATTTTGGTTAAATTAGAATATATTTTCAATTTGTATTTATTATTAACTTAACATTATTTGTTATTAAATTAAATATAAATTTTTTTTTCAATTATAAACTTTAATTTCATAATATTTTGTATTTACTAATTTTTATTTCAACATTGAATTTAATTATAAATATTTATCCAATTAATTCATGTCAAAAATAAATTTTATTATTATAATCTTTAAATATTCATTAAATTAAATTGATGACGATCATGATGATTAATGTCCATTGAGATTGAATTGGTCTATTAGACCTTAAAAAGTTAAGAGATTACTTGAATTTTTTTACAAATTTATTTTTGTGCTCTAAAAGCATTCTAAAAACATTAAGAAAAGCTTTTCAACATCACAATAGTTTTTTTGGGTTAAAAGGTTGGGAAGGTTGGTAGTGTGACAAGTCTTTTGAAATCAAGATCTAATATGGGTATATGTTGGACATACTAAAAAAATATGTTTTTTTCATTTTGAACCCTCCTAGTGTAACAAAGGTGATGGACTCTTTCATCGAGGATTTTTGGGGAACTGACCAAAGCCTAGTTTCACTAAGGAGCTCACTAGAATTTGTTTTCGTTTTAACAATGATTATTTTTTTTCTTTACACTTATCAAAACAAAGATATTTTTTATCTTCTAGATTAGGGTTGATTACCTCCTTATAATTTCTTATTTTTATTTTTACCTCTAACTTTGTATGGCACCACATTTTCTCCTTAAATCTTGATGTAATAATATCCTTATTTTGCAATATGATCTCTTCTTTTACTCCCCAATGGTTTAGGGGAGAGGACATCCTTATGACATGCCATCTTGTTGAACCAAAGGTGGTTTTGGTTGGAGTTTGAAGCAAAATTTTAGGAAGCTTCTCATCTTCCATGGTAATAGCCATGCTCTCAATGGAGGAAAGATTTGTTTATGTGAGGAGGAGGATATGATAAGATTTGTTGATATTGTATGATAGGCGACATTGTTGGCTGACGCGGATGTTGCTTCCTTGGCAGAGCCATCCGATGGTGTAGGGTTGCGGGTGCGACGTTGTTGGTAGGGCGAGTCGCTTGACAAGCTCTGCTGAGATGAGGTTCTTCTAGCTATCGCTATCAACAATGAAGTGCAGTGGGGTACCCTTCACCCACATCTGTGAATGAAAAAGGTGCTCGCCTTCCTCTGGATTGTCTGGTTCACCGGGCTGGAGCTTGGTGGTAGCAACGATAGCACTGGGTTCTGTGTTAATGATTTGTCTCCTCCTTTCTGGTTCTAACTCGGAGTCGGAACCCGCATCTAATTCAAAGGCTTTCACCTCAACCACTAGTGACTACTTCGAGCAACAATCAACAGTGTTATGCCAGGGGATCTTATGGAAGTCGCACCACTTCCCAGTATATTTCTTTGTCTTTCTAGTGTCCTTTGCTTGCGGCCTGGACTGGTTGTCTTGAGGCTTTCCGTCTTTACTCTGTCATTTGTTATTATACGGGTTGGGGCCTCCCTTTCTTGGCTTTTGCTGTGAGGGGTTCCCAGGTCAAAATTTTCGTATCTTTGTTTGAGCTTCTGCTTGATTTTGACAGCATGTTGGTAGGCCGCGTCCAAGGATGAGATGTCCAGAAACTCCATTTCGGCCTGGATGTATCTATGAATACCGTCGCAATACTTGAGAAACATATGTCGCTCAGAATCTTTGATACCTAGCTTGGTGCGCAAGGTATGGAAGATATTTGTGAACTCGAGCACCGCTTGGTCTCTTTCCTGCTACAATGTGATCCATTTTGTGTATAGGACGTCATAACTTCCAACAGGGTAGTATTATTCCTTAATAGCATCCATGAAGGACTCCTAGGTGACTGCGACTGTAAATAATGAGGGTTTCTCTGTTTTCTTTTGCTCACAGAAAGTTTCCCACCAATCTTTGACATGGGGGGCGACTTTGAGGAGCGCAAAAGTAATGTTTTCTCTATTTGATAAGTTATGGACAAATAAATACCCTTCTAGCAGATTCAACCATTTGTCTACCGCATCTGCGTCTATTTGATCTTCAAATATAGGAATATCGAAGTTGATTTTTACCTTGAAGGGGGTGCCGCTTTCGTTTGAGGAAAATGCGTCGCATGTTAGTAGTCTCCGAAGGATTTGCGTAAAATTATCCATCATCTCGTTCCTCTATTGTGTGAGGGCTTCCTCAAGAAAAAATTTGAAGGGATCTCCTGTCCTGTCGTCTTTTTTTTCTTCTTCCATGAGAGGTCATTTGGATGTGTGGGAGATTTTGTCCTCAAGAGAAACAAGCTCGAGACCTAATTCTTTGTACCTTGACCTCGTTGGGGACATGCATTAAGAAAGATAAGGAGCAGACCGCTTTGATACCACTTATCCATAATATATTTGTAGAACGAAATGAATACATATTATTATCGAAAGATGTTTAATACAGAATAACATATATACAGTGAAATTGGTTTCTATTCAATAAGGAAATAAGATGAAACTGTAAAATGCAGTGGAAACAAGCTTGCTAGAATGGTGGCAACTTATCTCTAAGAAGAGATATGACGGTTGTGTTCATTCGCAAGAAGATGATTACAATGAGGTTTTGAAGGCCTTTTTACAATAAACATGAACGTAAAAAACCCTAGACATCAAAAAACCTTACCCTAGGAGATGAAGCACCAAAAGTCATGTGGGCATCGTTTGGGGAAGTTAGTACATTAACTTCTCGGGGTCGTAACTTTTGCATATGATCTCCGTTTTAGGCGCACGATAGCCCGTTGGAAAGGTCTATCTGAGGAATACACATTTTGTTGATATATATCAAAGGTCAATCTGACTATGGAGAGCCCTAAAAACGTTGTTTAGGGCCTCAAAACACCCCCGCAAGTCCGGGACCCGAAAACTAGGAAAAAACTATCAAACTGAAAAACTGCCAAAATGAGTCAGGTGGAATAGGTGGGAGGCCATTGACATCCATCTGGATCAAGTGTTGTGATGATAAATCAAAATGATAGAAAGCCAACAATAAACTTCCATTACTAATGACTACTTAAAACGATTAGAGCGATAAAGAACTTGAATTTCAAAAAAGCTCCTAAATATTACATTTCAAACAATAGCTACTATTATCAATACATCTAAAAAGATGAGTGTCAATTATAAGGAAAAATATATGTATAAACCCTCTCTCGAAATCAAAGAGTCACGATATTCCTACATAATTTAAAAAATATTGGTGGTACTGGAATATCTTTCCACATTGTTTATATAAATTACAACAATCCCAAAAAAGCTCTTAAAGGGCATTTTAAAAAACAAAATATCCCATCAAAATAGAATATATTGAAAGATTAAAAAGATTAAAATAAAAATAAAAATCTAATAGCCACAACCACACTAAGGATGAGATATAAATCAATCACATGGCTTTGAATGATTAAGAGTAAATAAATAAAAGGAGTAGAATTAGAACTTATTTATTTATTCAATATTTGAATTTGTTTTTAAAACACCTCCTTATAAGGATAAAGCATTAATATTTAGTGAGGACAAGAATATAAAATATAAATAAGAATTTCAACATAAAACCGGTTCAAGGCACTACACATAAATATAATCAAATTTATGAAAAAGAAAAATATCATTACAATGTTTTCTCCTCTAAACAATTTGTAAAAGCTTTTGAAAACTTTTAACCATCCAATTGACCTTTAGTTGAAAAAAGATGTCTATCAAATCTCTTGTTTATGTGGAAAAAAATATATTGATGAAACGAGAAGATCCATCCACACCGTCCATATAAATTATGACAATCTCGAAAAGGGTCATCACAAAATGACTTAAAAAACAAAATATCCCATCAAAATTGAGGAAGATAAGAGAGATTATTAAAATCCAAAATGTTTTGAATCGCCACAACAACATGGATGTTGAGTTAGTAATTAATCCACATGGCTTCTAACTTATTTATTCAATATTTGAATTTGTTTATAAAGCACCTCTTCATGAGGAAAAAGTATTAATATAGTTCTCACACATTTCTCTATGATATCAAAAACCCTACTTCAACAAACAATTTCATGTGTATATGTCAAAAAACAAGTTCACATGTATATAATGAATAACTTCTAAAACACCATACCATTTCTACTGCACAAAAATAATCAGTTTTGTGATGATGAATCAAAATGATAGAAAACCAACAATAAACTTTCATTACTAATTATTAAAAGGTCCAACAATTATTTTATTCACATTACAAGCATAACATCAAAATTGTTTAACACTAATACAAATAACATACATCAAAACTCATAAAAAATGTTTAACACTAATAAAAATAACATGCTTGTGAAAACATTCACAAAAATAGATTCAAAGTTGATAGCAAGATAAAGAGAAATTTCAAGGAAGCTATTATCAATTCGTCTAAAGATGAGTGTTTACCAAAGAAGGTATATGTACAAACCCTCCCTCGAACAGAAAGAGTCACCATATGCCTACAAAATTTAAACCCTATAATATTTTTCCATTCTTGGATTCCAACTTCAAATTACGAGCTTGGAAAGAGTAAAATAAAACAGGGTAGACAAAAATACACAAACCTAAGCCTGAGCCTAAGCTTCTGTGTGGTCCTCAATAATGGTAGATTCCTTAATGGGATTGGCGAAACTCCACACGAAGCCATATGTATAGTTCAACTTCCCATAGCGTTGAATCTAGGCTACTCAAAAATATCCTTAGCAACAATTGCTCATGTATCCACCGCTCGTTTGAAAGCCACATCAATGTCATCTTGTTATTGGCACAAGGCCCGATACATCAATAGGGAAATCGATGTCTTATGTATGAAGGAAGGAACATATTCTTGCTATAACTTTGCATATGAAGGAAGGCACGTCTCCTCGCTATAACTATGCCCGCACTGAAATTTGCAGATCGTGATCCTGACTAGTGTTCTACAATAAAGGTGGGTTAGACTCGTCAAATCTGGCTTACATAGTTGGAAAAACATGAATCCAAATACTCCTTAGTCTATTTGTTTTGATGGCCGAAGCTAGTCTTCTACAATAAAGGTGGGCGAGAATCGTCAGCTCTGGCCTACACAGTTGGGAAAAGCATGAATCCAAACAATTTCATGATCTGATGATTTTGCATAGCCATTCCACCTCTTCTACCATGGTTGTGCCCACAATTTTATTTTTGTTTTCAGATAGCAAGCCACACATCCCTTAATTTTTCTTTCAAATGGAAAGTCACACATCATTGAGACTCATCTACAACATAGTGTTATAGACATCGTTCTCTGCCTCTAAACTCCTCAGTGATAAACTTTTAATTTTGTTCACTCGGAACTCCTTTATGGTCACATTTTTATTTTTATTTTATCACTTAGAAGTTTGATGTACCTTCCCACCCAAATGATCATTTGTTTGACCAAGATTTTTTGAGATACTTCTAGAAAACAAGATGGTAAAACCGTTGCTGGAAAAATAATTGTATGCTCTCAAATTTGATGCCTTATATTTTTAGAACCCCCATGGAGACAAGTTAGGTTCGAGAAGCTGGAGCACATCAAACCTATATTTTTTTTCTCAAGAAATGTTAAATATGATCACTTGAGACTATTATACTCCCTACATATCAAAGGAAGAGACTATTTGCTACAGGTAACTACTTTTAGCATACCAATATATTATTTGTTGCAACAACAAAGATTGAAGCAATTAGTCGATGAAATTGCTCAATAATGTGAATAAAGATGAGCACTGAAGGGGGTGATAATAATGCTCTAATAATAGTTGTTTATTTTCGGATTACAGATCCAAACAAAAAAACATACATACATATAATTAAAATAAATAAATAAAAAAAACAACAAAACAACTTCGACCATTTAAGGCAAAGAAAAAAGCATTGATCAACTTACCTCATTAGCCAAATCCAGATAAATGAAGCACCAAATATTGTGGCAGCCCTAACTCTGCATAGAGGGGGTGGATTCTCAGGGGTGGATTCTCACATATGATAGATCCATTACTTAAACCCTCCCTACTCTCCCACCTTGTCCATCTAACATTCCATACATTTCATCTTGTATACAAGATTTTTGTTTATATAAATCTTGTGAGATCGACACCCATATGCGCACGTAACACAAGAAAGCGCATAAGAGAATCGACTGAGAAAAATGGAAAGAGTGGCTATGTAATAACCACCCAAACCCTAGGTACCCCAAAACCTTTAAACCCTAATAAGGGATTAAGTAATTGTTAGGGTCAGTGTTGGAATTTCTCTATGCTCCTAAGAGTCAAACTGTTTTTTTATTATGTTTTAAGTTTGGATAAACCCTTCGAGGGATATCTTGCTTAAAATTTTGTTCTTCATAAAGCATCTTGCTTAAAACTCCATGAGCATTTCAGTGAAATTAGAGATAAGGATATCTATTTTACGACATTCATTCAACACTAACTTGCATGCAATTCTAAACAACATGCTTAAACTGTGAAGATTGAAATTTCTTTCAAATATTTTAAATTTTGGTAAAAGGTGAAACATCATCGTTTTGTGTATTATTTAAATTTTGGTGAAAGGTGAAACATCATTGTTTTATGTATTATTTTTTTATTATAAAGTATGTTTTATAATTGTTATTAAAGATGTATAAATTTGTTTTATGTATTAATTTTTTTTTTATAAAGTAGGTTTTATAATTGTTATTAAAGATGCATAAATTGGATATAACAATAATTAATGTATTTATAATTTAAAAATGATTTAATTATATAACATATAAATTGATGATGACAATAATAATGATTACAGTTTAATGAGATTAATTTGAATATATCACACATTAATAAATTTAATAACTATCGAATTTGATTTAATATTTTATTTTTATAATTAAAAAAAGGGTAAATAAGTTTTTTTTTTTAAGTTAACAAATTATGAAAATCAATAATGTTATAAATATTGTAAAGTTGATCTCTAATGTGTGCATAGGAAGGGTATTTTAAGATAAAATGTTTTTCATCTCCTTTTTTAAGCAGAACACAAGTTACATATTCTTTTTTCCTACGGCATTTTAAGTCTTACCCAATGCCTAATTTCACTAAGAGTTCATTCTTATTTTCTCATTATTAATTTTCTTCTTTAAGCTAGCAATGAAATACAAATATTCTTGATCATCTAGATCAGAGTTAACAATCTCTTTATAGTACATTAAATTTCTCTTATCTTTTATTTATCATGACACTATAAACTCTTTTTAGATCTAGTAGTGATAATGCTTTTGATATTATCGATATTTTGGAGTGTCCTCATCTCGAATCCTCCAATGTTTTAGCAAGTAAGAGCATCATTTTTCCCTCGTCTCTTAAGCATCAAGTGATGGTCATTAGAATTATAAGTAGTGCTAGAAAAATGTTTGTAAACTTATGCTTGTACATTAGGTACCTAATGTAGCTTTACTTTTAATGGAGAAATCCCAACCTTTAAGAGGAGAATGGGATAGGGGCTATTACTCTTAATTTTAGGATTATAAACTATAAAGCACCTTTCCATTAGCTCAATTTTCATTTAGTTTTATATAGAAATTTTGTAGTCCCAAACTTTACAAACATATAGGGTAACTGGAATAAAAATGACATCAAAGAAGAATTTATTTTTCTCCCAGAATCGGAAATTTGCTTCTTTATAGTTGTTCTCAAGATAAAAATCAGCTTCCACCCCCCATTAATCCTTTTCTCCACACTATATTTAGTGGAGCTTATGATGTAGGCAACTCCAAGATACTTGCATGAATTAACTTCCTCTAGGTTGTTATGGTCATAAATTAAATTAAGGTAAGTGGATTTCTTAGACTTGATGATCATAACCTTAGATACCGACAGTGAAATATAAATCCTTGAGAATTCTTAGTTGCTTTTCAAGATCATAGGAGTTCATTGACAAAATAACAATATCATCAATGTAAAGAAAAATAATGGTGACTATCTCAACCAGAGTAGTGTCATTGCAATTTGCTTACTCTAGACTTGCCTCTAACTTGTCAATATAAATTCAAAGAAGGGTAGGGGACAATGAACAACCTTGTTTAACCTCTATATTGTAATTGATATTTTTTTTACCATCCCTCATTGTTCATGAACTTAGCAATAACTTTTTCATACAACCTCATTGTTGCAACTCACAATTCTAAAAGAAGCTTTAGTTCTTCTAATCTCTTCCAAAGGTTTTTTCTAGGCATTGTATTAAAGTTTATTTTTAAGTCAATGAAGCAACACAAAATATCAATTTTATTATCTCCAGTCCTTGGCTATAACACTGATTAGATGGTTGATTGAATGATAGTTTCTAAAATGAGTTTGGCCTTTAACTCCTTTGATGGGTTTCTAACCATAATTTAATCATGTTTTCAAGAATGGTTCCATATACCTTACCTAAAAAAGGGATAATTGTGATAATCACTTAATTTGAGGATTATTTTTGTCACCACTTTTAAAAATAAAAACAACAAGTATTTCTATTTAAACTTTAAGGAATATGTTTTTTGTTGCTAAATTAAAAATCCTATGAACATGAAAAAGAATAATAGATTTTCCAATTTTGAGAATAATCTTCAATGCTCTTAGTTTATCCTTTTACAAGATAATTAATCCTAAACTTGATTTCATCCAAAAACTAAAAATTCCATACATATTAAGAAATTCATAAATAATTTTAAATCATTTATACTTAAAATCACTTTTATAATATTATTAAGTTTTTAATTAAAAAAAATCATATTTTTTGTAATATTATTGAGTTTTTAATTTAAAAAAATGAAATGAAATGATGATGATGATGGTTAACGTCCACTAAGATTGGAATTGGTCTATCAAACCTTAAGAAATTACTTGGATTTCCTTAAAATGTCATTTCGATGCTTGAAAAACATTAAGTGAGATGTTCCAAGATCACTAAAGTTTTGATGACTTAGAAGGTTAGGAAGGTCGATATTGTGACAAATATTTGGAAACTGGGATCTAATTTGGGTATACACAAGGTATTCTAGGAGAAAGTGCTTTTTATCTCCAACCCTCTTGGTGTCACAAAGATGACAGATTATTTCTTGCCATGGTGTTTTGGTGATTGTCCAATGCCCAATTTCACTATCCAACTCATGAGAATTATTTCTTATTTTAACAATATTGATTCTCTTCTTTACGCTATTCAAGACAGAGAGATAATTTTGATCTTCAAGGTTAGGGTTAACCACCTCCTTATAATATCTTAATTTTCTTTTATCCTCTAATTCTTTATCGCACCATAAATTGTCCATAAATTTAGCTTGTAGAATATTTTTAATATCATTGGTATTTTGTACAATAACTTCTTCTTTTATTCCCCAATGATTTAGCCAAGACTTGGCATCATTATGCCATCCATGCTTGAGGCATTAGTGATTTTGGATAGAGTTTGAAGCAATTTTGGGGAGCCTCTTGTTATCCACGTTGTTTATCTTGTTCTTGTACATTAAGTACCTAATCATAGTTGTGCTCTCAATGGGGGAAAGACTCGCTTCGATGAGGAGGATAGGATAGGGTGTATTGCCCTTAATTTTGAGATTATAAGTAATAAAATTCTTTTGGATTTGCTCTATCTTTCTCTAGGATTCTCGAGAAATATTGCATTCCCAAACTTCACATCCATATAAGATAACAAGAGTTTCAAGAGTCTCAAAGATGAGCTTTTTCTTATTCCATAGCCAAAGGTCTGATAATTTACAATTATTTTGAAGCCCATAATAAGCTTTACACCCTCCATTTATCCTTTTCTCAATGTTATAGTTCCAATTGAGCTTTTGATGGATATCAATTCTAAGATATTTGTACTAAGGAACTTCCTCCACGATAGTTTTGTCATATACAAAATTATCATAGGTGATCTTGTTGGATTAACGATCATAACCTTTGTTTTGTCAGTGTTCACAGTCATACCTGTACTAGAGCAAAAGTCCTTGAGGATTCTAAGCTTCTTACTAAGGTCATAGGGATTCTTTTCCATAAGAACAATCTCATTGGCATAGAGAAGAATGATGGTTACTTTACTAGTAAGAGTTGGGCCAACACAACCTATGTCTTCCAAACAATCTTCTAACTTGTCAATGTAAATGCCAAAAAGGGTAGGGGAAAGGGGGCAACCTTGATTGACTCCTATGTTGTAGTTAATTTCTTCTGACAAACCCTAAGTGCTCCTAAACTTGGAAATAACATTCTCATACAACCTTATTGTAGAAGCTCTTAGCCCATAGGGAACTTTTAGCTCTTCTAACCTATTACAAAGGTTGGTCCTAGGCACAGTGTCAACAACTTTCATGAAGTCAATGAAACAACAAATGAGATTGGTTTTATTGTTGTGACACTCCTTTGTAATGATCCTAAGTGTGATAAGGTGGTCCACTGTTGAGTGATAACCTCTCAAACCGACATGACCTTTAGCACTTTTTCCATGGCTTTCTATCCATATGCTTATCTTATTTTCCAAAGTAATTCCATATATCTTGGATAAAATGGGGCTAATCATAATGGTCCTATAATTAGAGGGATTGATTTTATCCCCACTTTTAAAAACAGGTACAACGAGGCTTGAGTCCGAGGTTTAGGGAGGCCTTGCTTGATTTCTAAATTGAAGAGGTTATGTGTGTGAAGGATCAGAACATACCCTCCAATTTTTAATGTTTCATCTTGGTAGCCCTCAATGTCCTTAAATTTCCCGTTTGCAAGTCACTTAACCCCAAACTTTATGTCTTCTATACAAAAAACATTGTTTTCTGTAGAAACTTTTGGAATTTTGTCCAAGGCATTACGAGATTCGTAAAGATTTTTAAGGTAAGAATTTCAATATGTCAAGGGAAACATAACATTTTCTTTAGTTTTACGAGTCAAAATTTGCCTCCAAAATTTATTTGGATCTACCTTAGAAAGGTGCAAAAAGATTCTCTTGCTTTCTATTTATGTAGTGTCTTTTTTTTCTTTTAATTAGGGCTTTGTATCTATTAATATTATCATATTTCAAAGACTCATTACATGCATCCCTAATGGCTTTATCATACCAACGGTTGGCAATTCTATTCTTCTTTTTACACAACACTTTGATAGAGATTTTTTTTTATGGAGGTAGAGAAGATTGTTGTAAAATTATGATAAATGTCTTCAATATTGTTTTTATATCATAGAAGATTTAATTCAATGTTAAGTCCTTTAAAAAGAGATCATCTTTAGTTTTTTCAAAAAGTAGATGTCGTTGGTTACCATAATTATTTTCAAGGGGTTTTTTGTGCATGATAAAGTTTAGAATTAGGGTTAAAGGTCTATGAGTCATTCTCATGGTTCTTTAAAAGGTAAAAAATTACTATTTGGTTGTAAACAAGGATATCTGATATCACATAGTTCACAACACCAGTACCCAACCCATGGATACAAGTCATCTGGTTAGATTTTGACCACTTCATTAGATCATTGCAAATGATTAGATCTTGAAAACTACAAAGCTTTATTAGCTCAGTATCATATAAATTCTCGGTCAAGTCTTCCAAATTTCTCTTATATCCAAGTTCCTCGTCTAGCCACAAAGGATTAGGGTTGAAATCATTGCTTAAGATAAGAATCTACTAGTAAAAATTAAATCCCACTTTCATTATTTATAAAAACAGTTTTAATCTCACTTTCATTATTTATAAAAACCATCAATTGTAAATAACTCAATAGTGATTTAAAATTTGAATATCTTAAATTAAAAAAAATGTTTAATAAATTATAAACTCAACATACTTGATTGATACGTGAGGTCTTTTTTAATAATTTTTTGTTATTATGCTGAAGACATATTCAGAGAGAGCTTTTGTAGAAAACCTGTCAACTGGTTGACAAGTTTTGAAAAACCACATTTTTTCTCCACTTGTAGTTAACAGGTTTTGAAAAAACACATTTTTTCTCCATTTGTAAAATCCTTTGAAACTGTCTCTATCATCACCTTTAAACAATCATACCATCAATGCAAATACGGTAGAGGTGATGATGTCATACCGTACACAAATACCGTAGTCATACTGCAAATATTTAAGTTTTGTAATTAAAAATATTTAAAAAGATTTTGTGATATCGATAAAGGTCTGACATTCATTGATATATTAAGTTGGTGTGCTTTTATTATGGGAAACATCTTCCATGCATTTATTACATGGGTGACATCTTCCAGGCGGTGGCAGAAGATGCGTCTACATTGGGAAATTTGTGAACATTTTCTTGCTAAAGATAGGTTGTCCTCATCCCTGAAGACACGTTTTCACAGTTGAAAGTTTGTTAACATTGTTTTGGCAGGAACAAGGGTAGGCTGTTTTTTTAAGGCTGCATTTTTTCTTGATGTACAGTGAGAAAAGATCGACCCGACAATGATTCATGCATTTGAGTATTCCTTTGTAAATATAGATGGTTTGAATAGGTGTCACACACCCACTACGACAACCTAGACTTTTCGTCTTTTTCTTTGAGAGACAAAATCCCCAAATTTCTATGGGGCCTAGCATAGGCCATCCCTTCCCTTATCCTCCTCCATGTGACCACAACCTGGCCTTAGTGCAAGCGCCTTTCGCAACTCGTGAGTTGGAGAGTCAAGGCTCTTAACTCCTCTTTCTCCAAACGCCAACACCCGAGATGCGATACAGGTATGGCTCCCTCCTCACTAGCATCTGCTACATATAACCGTAGGCTAGGCTAAACACTAGCACTACTCGCAACTTGCGACCTCGCGAGTTGGAGTGTTGAGCCCTCGTGCTCCTCCTTTGTGAATCCCCGATACGTGATAGGTCAACGTTACGTGGACTCTGCCAAAGCGACGCGTACATGCCACTTGTCTCCTCCGTTGTACTCCACTTACGAGCGGTATCGTTGTCGCTCGTCGCATGGGACCTCGACTCTCGGCGTCTCGCGACCTTAGCGATCAAGATGCAACTTCTTCATCCTTCGAAACCCCGAGCCACGATAAGTCAACAATGGGTTGACTCTTTCCCAGGTGACATGCATCCACCACCTGTCACCTTCTCCCACCTTTCTCTGGGCGCTTGTTGTTATGCCACCTGTCAAACACACGGTCCCCACCTAACGGATGTGCCACGTGTTCACACGAGCCCTCAGTGCTCGAAACTTCGCTACTTCTGCAGTCGAAAAGAGGTTCTTTCAACCCTTGAACCCCCAATACGTGATACCACACAGAGGTTATGATCCAACGATTCTCCCGGGGCTTGGATCCAATGACCACGATCATGTCGCGATTTCACGAATCATGAGTTTGTGCAGTCCTACCCTTGACCACTCCAAGTTGCGAGTCAACGAAATGCTACCCGACTGCCCCACGTCCTATGCCGATGGATGGTTCTGAATACTTCGGGACTTTCAGGACGTTGTCGAGTCCACTCTCCTGCCTATGAAAAGGTTAAGATCGACGGTTAATAGAGCTCTGATAGATCCTTGGATCAACGATCCTGGATCCCATCGCTACTTGTGAAGGCTGAAGGGGTCGAGGTGTTAATGCCCGTGCTCCTCCTCTAGATCCATCGGTCTTGACAGATCTGGGGTATTTTTGAAAGGATTCCGACCATTCGTCTACCAAACGATGGGGTATTCTCTTTCGATAATTGGACTGTTGGACAACTGAGAGGGGGGGGGTGAATCAGTTGTTACCGTGCTTAAACAATGATGCTTCTTTTAAACTCTTTGCTGAAACACTAAATGATGATCACAATAATGCAGGGGAATAAACAATGGCATATTCAGCATCAGTCACACATATGAAAAACACAGAGACAGATATTTCCTGAGGAAACCCATACAGGGTAAAA
>ML782045.1:503619-527685 GCA_009831015.1 Picea engelmannii
CAAAACACACTTCTCCAATAATAATAGAAGATCATCATAAAAATAGTGATCCACTTATCAAATAAGTTAATTCTAATTGTAATATCTTTATGTTTCTCATTAATTACACTTAAAGAGATACACCTATTAAAAATGGACACATTTAATTATTATTACACAATCATATATGTCCATTTTCAATATGCAAATAGGCATTTAAATGTAATATGCTAACACATGGTTAATGATTGTGTAAAAACCAATACAACCTGAGTGGGCCTAATGGTTAAGAACATGTGTGTCCTCTTAAGAGGTCATAGGTTCAAATCCATAAGGGGGTAGGATATGTATACCTTCGTGAAGACAAACGAGAAAGTTATTCGTACCTGTTAAGAATATTGAAAGTGGTAATGGAGAAACCATCGTTGGTTTAGGGTTGTATTATTTGTTCCTTGCATGTTTGAGCCTAGTTGGGTGGGGTTGGTATTGTTTTTTCCCGTCTACCATGCCCTTAAGTTTTCAAAATGAATTACCATTCAATTTCATTGATTTTTTTGTCCCCATTCGAATATCCTACGAATGTAATAAAAGTTTTCTTTACAATTAGTGATTAGTGGTGGATAAAAGTTTTGTAATGCAAATAATCTAACACAATTAGTCATTCAAAAATGGTTTTATAATGAAAATAATGACTACTTTAATTAAATCAATCACCTAAAATTTTTATACACCTTTTCTTTTTGTTGGGTTTTTATTTTACATCTAACTACTAAGGAGGCATTGCAACTATGCTTAAAAAATCAAAATCCCAAATAAAAGTTCTTCTTTCAAAAGTGGTTGTCTTTCTTATATTAAGTGAAAACAACCTTTTCAAAACTGAGCATCTCATTAACTTGTGGTCTTTTAAGAGGAAACACATGTTCTTAACCACTAAGCCCACTCATGTTGTATACATAATATATAATAATAATAATAATAATAATAGATTACCATTTAATAGTTGAGATTAATATTCAAATGATTAGAAGATATTTTATTAAGTAGTTTTATTAGTTTCTCTATATTTAAATAATATAGGTAAAAGATTTTTTATTAAGTAGTTTTATTAGAAGATTTTTTATTAAGTTTTATATTGTATCTTTTTTGTTTTTCTTTTAAGAAAATTATATCAATAAAAGTGTATCTTTTTAAACTAAAGAGTTCACCCATGGTATAAATCACATTTTAAAAAAATTATCATTAATAATCATAATTTTATTTTTTATTTTTTTATTAACTATTTAAAATTAATAAAAAAAAATATTTATCATTAATAATTATTTAAAAGGAAAATTATTTACCATCAATAACTTTAAAAAAAAATCATAATTAATAAAAATAATCTCCTAAATTTTTAAACTAAAGAGTTCACCCATGGTATAAATCACATTTTAAAAAAATTATCATTAATAATCATAATTTTATTTTTTATTTTTTTATTAACTATTTAAAATTAATAAAAAAAAATATTTATCATTTTTTTTTAAACTGGGGGAATCGGCAACTCGCGGTTCCCCGTCGGCTACCACTATAACCCCAGGTGCAACCACCCAGCCCGCAAGAATGGCGCAAGAGTAAATCCGGGTGAGAATCGAACATGGGACTTCATTTACAAATTTCCTTCCATTTACACGGCACTTGCCAATCCATCTACACCCGTGTGGGCAAAAAAAATAAATATTTATCATTAATAATTATTTAAAAGGAAAATTATTTACCATCAATAACTTAAAAAAAAATTCATAATTAATAAAAATAATCTCCTAAATTAAGTTTTGTAAGTTTTACATTGTATATCCATCTTTCTATATTAAGTATGTATTAAAATAAATATATAACTTTTTAAAAATGAAATGACAATAAGAATATAATAATTACAATAATCTATTCATTATGAGTTGGATTTGTAAGTTACAATATTTGAATCTAGGTAGAGAGGAAAATGATCATTCCTCACAACCACTCCATCTAACAAATGACAAGTTTCAAAAAAAATATCATCCAGTTAAATTCAATTATCTATGACATAAATAATACAAATAAATATTGCAAATAAAAAAATACAAACTTTAATTCAATTTTTAATAAAGAAAACAATATATTGATATGAAGTAGATTATTATATTTTTGTTTATAATAATCTAATTATATATATGTTTATTTGAAAGGGGATTTTACAGTTCAAGATCATATGTTATCAATGTCCTTGGAACAAATATGATTCTATGTTTTCTTCTATGTAATATATTGCATAAGTTCAAAGTTCCTATCAAAGTTAATATATCGCATAATGTGTCGAACGAAAACCAACCTTGTCATACGACAAACATGCCCCGACATTGCAATTTGAACAACAAAATCGGACGTTACAACGTGGCGAACACAATAATGTTACAATGTTTTTATGAACATAGTAATGTTATAATAACGAACATAGTAACATTGCAATGTGATGAACATAGTAACTTTGCAATGAACATAGTTTAATGTCATAATGTGATGAACATAAACTCACATCTCAATGTGACGAACATAGGCATATTGTCCCAATGTGGATAGCTACGTCGCAATGTGATGAACATAAACATATGCCCCAGTGTGTTGTACATTGCTTTATCATCGCAATGTGATGAACATTTCATCACGTTGCTATGTGACACACTTATCCAAACATCGCATTGTGACAAACATTTCGAAACGTCGCAATGTGTCTAACATAGAAACGTTGCAATCTACCAAAGATAGTAACTTCATATTGTGACGAACATACACAGAGGTCACAATGTGATGAACATATACATCGATCACAATGTTACAAGCATAGCCCTATTCTCGCAATGTGACGAACATAAACGAACATCACAATGTGACGAACATATATGAATGTTGCAATGTGACAAACTTTTCCCTGTCGTCGCAATGTGACGAACTTTATCCTATCGTTGCGATGTGACGAATATATACGCTGACTGTTATGTGATAAATGTAGCCCTATACATAACCCTTTTGTCGCAATGTGACGAACATACATGAACCTCACAGTGTCACAAACATTTCATTGTTGTTGCAATGTGACAAACATGTCCTCACATTACAATGTGATACACATATATTGACGTTGCATTGTGAAAAACATTTCCAAACGTCGCAATGGGACGAACACAACCCATTATCACAATGTCATGTACACAACCCAATGTAACAAACATAGACCCACATTGCAATGAGATGAACATTTCCCAACAACCACTTTATAAAAGTGGTTAATATACACCGATCCACGCTATTTTTCACCTTTCAAAATTAATGACATAATCGACGTATATAAATCACTTTTATAAAATGACTGTTGCTAGTAACATTATTATAAAAATCTTTATTGATTTACTTCCATTCTTATTATATATATATATAAAATCTTTAGTGTCGTCTGCGATCAACTATCATATCATCGGCGTCAAGACGCCGCGTGTACTATCGTAAAAAAGACGTGTCGATCGTACGTTTCCCTGTCACTGTGCCACTCAAAACTACCCCACGGCAGAGTATTAACTGCTGCGTGGGGTCGTATATATGTCGGTGGATCTGAAAACTCAGATCCACCAACACATATACGACACCACGCAGCAGTTAATGCTCATATCGACCAACGTATATAGGAGCCCACACAGCAGTTAATGCTCTGCCGCGGAGTAATTAATGATCGTACACGAGTCGCGTTCCCACGTCATACGGTTAGTGGCGCACACACGCAGATACGTGACGGAAAAGACTTGGCCATTGAGAGAGGAACTCTCTGGAGGCCTACTGACCATTTCCGACTCCCGAGGAAAGGAGAGAAACGCCAAATTGACCAAAACTAAATTTGGAGGGCCGACGCCGCCGTTTACAGGTGAAAAGGTGACACTGGTTTATTTGGCCAAAGTGCCAATTTCGGCGGTTCTGCTAGCATTTCTTTCTTTACAGCGTCCTTCCAAATTTGGCGGCGACCATAATGAAGAATAAAGTGAGCGGCGCCGTTTAGCTTGCCGTGAACTATAAATTTTCCGGGAAGGAAGGATCTACTGAGCGCTCTTCGTAGCCCTTGCGAGGTTGAAATATACTGATGGGTTCAGAGATCGATCGCGCGGCCGTGGAGACAAGGACGAAAAAACGCGCTATGGAATCATCTCCAGCTTTAGCGGAGGCGAACCCCAAGCGGCCATGCACCGGCACTAATACCGACACCGACAGCTTTGAAGAATTCTTGGCTCTGCTGCAACGAATCGAGGCAGCCGAGAGGCCCTGCTTGAGGAGCCGCGGGGCTAATCTGCAAGAGACTGCTGTAAAATGCAGCGAGGCGGGGAAGGCCGATGATGCCAAAGCCGTTACGTCTCAGGCGTTGTGGCGGCCTTCATTCGAGTGGGAGGATTTTTTACCCCGCGGGAATGAAACCCGCGACGTCGACTGGAAGTCCGGCGACCGGGACTTGAAGGGGAGAGAGCGAGAGCGAGTCTCACCGGAGGCGAGTCTGGACGGAGAAAGAAGCTGGGATCTGAATTTACCGTTGGAGTTAATGCCCCTGTGATTACATTAGGTATTCGTCGACAAGTTAAAAAGTAGATTTCAGCCATTGTCGTGGCGGACATCATAGTATGTAATCTTTCAAAAACTATATCATTAAGATTTAGTAAAAATCAATTTTGGTTTTAACGTTTTATTAAGGTTTAATTTAAAAAATTTGATTACATTAATTTAGTTGGTTTAACATGTGTTATTAGTTTTCATTCTGCGTTAATAGTCGATTCGTTCCGGCAGAATGCTCATATTTGCAGCTTGAATGCGACTAGGCCGATTTAAAATCCGTAAATTAATTGATCGGGTGGAGTTCCAAAACTTCAAACCTACTGTGAAAAATGCCAGATGATCTTTTCATTATATATTGTGAAAAATAATATGTTTTTCTCCTTAATACCCCAATGCCCTAAAATGTGAGAAAGCGTAAGTGTTATTTTTTCTCTTTTACTAAATGGTTTTTCTCTTTTTTCCAAGAAAAAATTGCTCAATTTTATAAGTAATATAAAACCATTTACAATGCGTGCTGCTCTGTGCGCAAAGCCAAAAAAAAAAATGGTAAACATCAACCACAGCCAAGATAAAAACAGCAAACTAGCTGCGAGAAAAACAACAGGAAACAATTAACCACAGCCGGTCGATGATGATCAGACTATCTGGGCGAAAAGATAGGAGGGACATCAATTTGAACTATACTATACAATCCTGTCAATGCGCCGAATCTGTGAGGTCACCTTTCATCAATCAAAATACAGTAAAAGTGGAGATGGAGCTCTCTATCCCATTGTCACAATGGTAGACCGAGAGTCTGCCGATTTCCTCGCTTAGGGCCCTCTTAGAGAGAGCATCAGCCTCTCGATTGTGTGATCTGGAGATATGTTGGAAGTTGATATCGGAGAAGTGAAAGGAAAGGTCCCGCGTTTTATCCAACTAGCCTTCAATATGGACCGAGTGCAGCTTGCTTTTCTGATTTATCCAGTCAATGATGACTCTCGAGTCACCAAGAACAAGAATGTGGTTGATAGACCAGTAAGAAGCTAAGGTGAGGGTAGCCCAAAGACCCAAGAGTTCCGCTTTTGTATTTGTACCCTCCCCGCAGTTTAGGAACCACTTTGTGATTCTCTTTGGATGCGATTTAAAGAAGCCTCCAGCCCCACATCAAAGTCCATTGGACAGTGCAGCTCCATCAAAGCAAGCAAGGGTGTGGCCTCCAGTCAAAGCCACATCGCAAGCTTTGTGTGGAATGGACTTGAGCGAAGAGGGCTGCCAATGGAAAGTGGCCAATATTCTGTAAAAAACCGCAGAACAGGTGGGTGTGCGTTCCTCGAATATAGTTTTGTTCCGCTCAGACCAAAGTTGCCAGCAAGCATGGGCCGCCAATGATGGAGGGGCAGATTTTTTGGAGTGCCAGAATGTAAAACAATCCGATAGTGTGTAGCCACTCCAGGGAAGCGTAAAGGAGAAATGCATGTGTAACTGGTGCCAAACCTCCTTAGTAAATTCGCAGTGAATCAACAGGTGACTGGTGTCCTCCGATGAGCTTTTGTAAAGAGGGCAGATGCCAGGCCCCTCCCTTCCCCTGCGCCTCAACACGTCCCAAGTGAGAATTTTCCCTGAACCCGCCAACCAAATAAATAGTCTTAATTTGAGTGGGATATCCCATTGCCAAATCTGGCGTAGCCACGAGCAGTCAGCAACCAAAACTTGTTGTTGGAGAAGTGCAACATATAGATTTTTTATCGACCAGGAGCTCGAGGCATCCCCTCCGGCCCAAAGAAGATAGTCCGGTTTGTTTGAAAGAGAGACTCCTGCTCTGTTGAGCGCGGTAGTGTACAGATTCCACTCGGTGGCGAGCAATCCATCTAGGCGCAGAGCAATACTACTCAACCAACAGATAGGATGAGGGTGGATCCCTCTCGGAGCAGTAACATGAGCAAGAGTTGAGTAATTCAGGGACCTGAGCCGTGCGCACAGTGGGGGCGAGAGGATCGATGATTCCCCCAGGTCGAGGATCATATCCCTGCGCACACGAATGTTGTGTCCAGAACCTGGTTTCCACTGTAGCCAGTGGAGGATCACCTTTGAAGACGCAACCAGTCATTTCCAAAAGGGGGATGCCCAATTTTGTAGCAGCGATGGCTTTCTGAGTCAATTGAGGAGCGACTGGGAGCCCAAGTACTTGTCTTTGATGATGCGGTTCCAAATGCTGTCGTGGATGACAGCTCTCCAGAAGGAGCTGGCCAGAAGGGCCGTGTTGAAGTGTGCAAGGTTTTTTAGCCCCCACCCCCCATTCTTCCGAGGTTTAGAAAGTGTTTGCCAGCAGCAAAGGTGAAAACGATGAAGGTCAACTCGGTCGTTCCACAAAAAATTAAAAGAGAGCCGTCTAAGATGAAGAAGAATCCTATTTGGTAACCTCTCCAGTGTCATCCAGTAGACAGCGAGGCTCTCCAATATCGCTTTGACCAGGATGTAGCGGCCTCCCAATGACAACCACTTGTTGCACCAGAACCCGATCCTTTTTTCAAATAGGGTCACTAGCCATCGCCAGTCTCCAGGAGAGGAAGCTCCCAATTTCAGCTGGAATCCAAGGTATGTGAATCCATTGCTCAGATTAGAAAAGGAAAAGGGGATGGCGATCTGTAGGGGGTGTAGTTCAGCAGTGGATAGACCCCAGTAATGCATGGAGGATTTATAAGGATTGATGGTTAGACCCGAAACAGAGCTGAATAGTTGTAGCACTTCAAGGATGATTTGCCATTCAACAAGGTCTGCTTTTGAGAGAATGAGAACGTCGTCCACAAACATGAGGTGGACGATTTTAATGCAGTTAGAGACTTTTATGCCTGAAATATGACTGTCGGTGAAACTTTTGGAGAGAAGAAGGCTAAGACCTTCCATTATCAAGATAAAGAGATAGGGGGAGAGAGGGCACCCCTGTCGGAGTCCCCTTTCACTCTTGAAGAAGCTAGAAGGCTCACCGTTGATCAAAACCGCGAAGTTGGCGCTCGTGACACAAGAAAGGATCCAATGAATGAACTTGCCTCCAAACCCAAGAGAGTGTAAAACTAGTCTTAAGAAACCCCAGTCAATGCAGTCGAACGCTCTTTTGAGGTCTAATTTTAAAATCAACGCCTTTAGCTTTTTCTGTTTGATGCTATGGATGCATTCATGGGCTGCTCCGATTGCATCTTGAATTCGCCTGCCTTTCAAGAAGCCCAACTGTTCCGCAGAGATGCATCTGTCAAGGAAGGTTTTAATTCTATTTGAGATCACCTTGGAGATTAACTTGTAGATGAGGTTGCACAATGAGATCGGGCGATAATCGCTGAAGGAGAGCAAATTTGTTTCTTTTGGAATCAAAACCAGAAAGGTGGCGTTTAGACCTCCGTGAATCTTACCTTTTAATAGAGTATCTTCAACCATCTGGAGGAGATCCTCACCAACGAGCTCAAAAAAGTGGATAAAGAATTCAGATGTCTAGTCGTCTGGGCCCGGACTCCTCTCTTTCTTGAAATGGTGAAGAATGCCCTTTAGCTCAGAGAGGGTAACGAGTTTGTAGAGTTCGGTGTCCTCCTCAGCAGAGATGATCGATGGGTAGAGACTGGCCGAGGAGCCCTGTTCCAGGAGGTTTAGGATGCTGGGTGCTGTGTAAAGATTCTTGAAAAAGGAAACAACCTCGTCCTTGATGGCATCCTGCCCACATATTAATTCCTCTTTGCTGTTTTTGATTGACCAGATGATTTTTTTATTCCTGTTGTAGCTCGCTACGTTATGAAAGAATTTTGAATTGGAATCACCGCTTTTTAACCAAGTGGCGCGACTGCGGAGCCTCCAAGCGTTTTCCTTTGATCGCAGAGTGTCACTCCTAAGTGATTCAAGCTCCTTCTGTCTGGTTGACTCCTCCAAGGTTAGGGCGTTGTTGGCCGCCTTTAGAATGTAATGAGAAATTTCGGCCTCCAGCGAAACAAGTTTGGACTGTTCCAAAATCCTATTATCATGAAACCACGTTTTGGTCTTGGATTTTAAAACCTTCAGTTTCCAGACTAGGCGAAGCTGTGCGTTTTCTTCAGTGAGAAAACAAGGATCCCTCCAGACCGTATGAACAATGGCAGAGTAGTCAGCAGCAGTGAGCCAATTAAAGTTGAATTTGAAAGGAGCCGAGCATCGAGCTGTGGGTCTCAGCTGAAGGAAGACTGGAACGTGGTCTGAGAAGAAAGGGTGCTCCACCCACGAGGAAGGTAAAACGGAGGAGGAAAGATAGCTGTCAGCAACAAGAAAGCGGTCCAGTCTCCTGGCAATGGCATCAGGACCAGATCGTCCGTTTCGCCAAGTAGGAGCCCCAATCGGGCTGGCAATATGTCTATTAAGTTATTTGAGTCGAAAATCTGTCTGTAGAAGATCTCGGAGGAGCCTGGCAAGTAGTTACCTCCCCAATTTTCCTCTGTTGTAAGGATGAGATTGAGGTCACCTCCTAAAATAAGGTTTGGAATAGATAGGAGACCGCTTTCCGCCAGAGAAATCTAGAAGCGTTTTCTGTCCGAGCAGGGACCATATAAGTTGAGGAGAGCCAAATCCTGTGACGAAGCAAGACAACAACCTAGCAGAAGAATGCCACCACTCAACCGGAAAGGTTTGAGATCAAAGGAGTTGGGGTCCCAAGCCACTAGCATGCCACCAGAGTTACCAAAAGAGCTAACTGCCACAGTGTACCATGTAGCACGAAATCTAAAAACAAAATCTCTAGAGGTGTGATCGGCGGAGAGGGTTTCTTGTAAGAAAATAATATCCGGCTTTGATCGCTCCAACAGCATGCGGAAGGAAGCGACCTTGAGGGAGCCTCCAATCCCTCGTATGTTTAGGGAGAGAACTATCATTTAGAACGCGCCAAAGCCTTCAATGCTCTAAGGGCTTTACCTTGCTGAGATGGGATGTCAACAACTGTTTGTGAAGAGTGTCGGAGCTCCTTTAGTTTTCTGGAGCTTCGAGTCTGTAGGGGAGAAAGATCAGTGCCAATACCTCTCGTCCAAGCAATAGCTTTTTCGGCATTTTCCGGTAGCTGGGTGGTAGAGCATCCGGCCTCTGTGTCTGAGCGTATGAGTTCTTTTCCCCGATAAGTGGACAGTTGAGGAAAATTATCCGACTGTGTGGAGGAAGATGTCGGTGGAGCCAATGCGTCCAGAAGATTTATATCAACATCGTCGGGCTGCCTATACCTAGGGAGTAACCGAGGAGAGGCTGTGGGTGGAGGGCTTTGATGCCTGTCAGGAGGCAAAGGAGGAAGCGGAGGCTGTGCATCAAGACCCAGGAGAGGGCAAAGAGTTGCTGGGGCAGGTGTCTCGGGTGAAGGGAGTGCAGTTTTATCCGGAGGAGAGGAGTCAGTCCTGAGGGAAGAATGCCATTGAAATTTTTGAAAGGTGTATTTTTCAACCACTGTAAGTGATTTGTAGAGGTTGGGGCAGGTCTGGTTAAGTTTAAACAGTGAAGATTCAATAGTCCCTGGAGCAGGGGGGGAGGGGGGAGGAGAGTTATCCAGGTAGGCTAGGGATGGGTTGGCTTCCATGTATGTCGGTGGGTTGAGAAATAGATCAGTATCATCAGAGGGTTCCATAGATGGCTTACCAGGGCAGGGGCGACGGAGGTGGCCAGTTTCCCGGCATAGATTGCAGCGGAAGGGAAGCCCGAGGTAGTCCAGTTTCTGAGTAATAATCCTCCCTCTCCAATCGATTTGCAAGGTTGCAGGGAGCCCTGAAGAAATATCCAATTCCATCAGAACTCTACCTATTCTCCGCGAGGGGACAGCAAGGGTTTGTGGGTCAAGTGCAATAAATCGACCGAGGGAGCCACCAATAGCTTTTAAGGCAGCATCATTCCAGAGATGTAGCGGGAGGCCCGGAAGTAGAACCCAGATGTGTCTGAACTGGAAGTACTTTGTATCCGGATCGAACGCCAGTCTCCAACGCTTGAGCATGAGGCTGCTGCCTCCGTAAGCCCATAGAGAGGATAGGAGCAAGGTTGCATCATCGGGCGAGTTGCAGTGGAAACCAAGCCAACCCTTGTTTAAATAAAGCACTTCCGGACAGTATCCAAGTAGTGGCAGCCAAGTTAACTTGATCCAGTCCTCCAGTGGAAGGGTGCTCAGACTCTTGTAGGATATCCGACCCACCAACGTGCAGGTAGACATCTTGCATAAATTTTCAAAACCAACGCCGTCCCCCAACACCAGTCGCGATACTGTTTTTTTTGGCTTCCACACCTTTCGTCCTTGGGTGGCTGTGTGAACAGGGATGTAGGCTTTGTGGGTCGCTTGGGCGGGGAGGTGAGGACTTAAGGTGGGGCGGTTTGAAGCAGGGAGGAAGCTTCCGGGAAAAGTAGGGGAGCTTTTTGGAGGACTGAGGACTGTCAGAGGGGGAGAAACTATATCTGTAGGTAAAGAGGCAGTAGCTAAACTGGAAAAGGTAGTATGTGGCTTGGCGGGAGGAGTCGATCTACTGGATTGTAGCAAATCCACTTTGTCAAAAAGACCCTCCTGTTCCCAGATGATTTCGTCGGAGGGCTTCATCAGTGGCTTGGTCAGTGAGTCCATAATAAAATACAAGTATCCAACTCTAATCTGTCCACTTGGGTCGGCGACAAATGGCCAGGAGGTAGCGGACCGGCGGGTAGGAATCTGTAGCCGGGTCCTACGGGGTGACAGAGAGGCAATAGCAGGATCGAGGTCAGTGACTGGCAAAAGGAGACAAAGGCGCGTGCCTGCCTCTAACGCAAGACAAAAAAACCGTGGTCCCAGATCCAGTCAGTTTGTAGATTAAGACAGATGGTAGAAAGTAAACAGATGTCGGTCTATGGTCAGTGCTGGTCACGGGAACAAAAAGCAGGAGATCAGGCACTGCGACAGAATGCCCTCTAAAGATACTAAGAGGCCGAAGGATAGCTGGTGCAGTGGTTAAAGAGTTTAAAGAGAGTTCAAGAAAAGCACTCGGAGAAGCAGCTCTCGGAATTGAAAGTTTAAAAAAGAGAGGGAAAAAACAGAAGCTGGTCCGCTGTCAGTAGAGGTGAATTCGGAGGTTAGATCGGACACATCCGAATCAAGCTCTGGGAAACTAGTGCCCTGACATACCAGCTCAGTAAGCTAGGAGGAAGGGGCATATGGGAGAACAGGAGATCCGCCATTGGAGCCGAGCTACCTATCGCACTTACAGGGAGCAGCTTGACACCCTATTGAATGGTTTTTCTCATTATCAATAGATAACCTTAAATTGTAAGAAAGGGTGGGTGGTTTTAACTATAATGTATATGAATTGTGAGAATTGAAATGTACTCTTTTTTTCCACACTTGAGTGCCTCAATTGTGAAAAAAAGGGTAGGTTCTCTTTCTCCTCATCAACTCAAATTATGAAAAATGGCATGTGTTCCTTCTCCTCTCCAACCCAATCCCTAGATTTTGAGAAAGTGCATGTGCTCTTCCAGATTTTGAGAAAGGAGGAGGAGAGCACACATATTGAGGTGGACAAGCATGGTGCTACCACAAAGGTGCACCTCCTTCCGGAGGCAACACACTTCACCACAAAGGCCAGATGGGGTGAATTTCTTCCTCTAAGAGGTTGGGCACAAGTCCCAAGGTCCAAGAACGGGTCAACTAAGATAGTTGTTAGGGTTTGGGACTTTTTCTAGTTGTTGGCTAGTTAGAATTTGTCCACTTTTTATCAGAACCATTGTATGTTCAAGCTATTCTATATAAAGATTGTCTATTCTACTAAATAAAACAAATGGTTCATTTTGCTTGCTCATATCCTCTGTTATTTTTGTCTTTCTCTGTGAATATTCTTTGGATTTCTATACAATATTGCAAATCAAATGGTATTAGAGCAACGGTCTAAGGTGTTTTTGCTTCACTAGTCAGAGTTTCAGTGATAGATCCAGGAAAACCCATATCCCTTTCTGGGATGCACTATGGTTAGCATTTTTTTTTTGGAGGTAAGGGATGCTCTAGGGTTTCTTTTAACCCTCCTCTCTCTCTCTCTCTCCTAAGAGGTGTGCTAGGGAAACCCCCTCCTCCTCTCAGCTCAGGAATATTTCCATAGATGCGCTAGAGAAACTCCCTCCTCCTCTCTGCTATGTTTGCAGTCTAGAGGTGTGCTAGGGTTCCCCCCGTCCTCTCTACAGATCAGTGGCCTATCTTTCAGATTTGGATAGGAGCAGTGTTATTTTATGAAGATCATGCCTCCAAGAAGGGACACTTTAGGGGATGATGCCTCTTTTGTCAACTCTTCCCTTGTCCAAGAGTTGGTTTTGGCTCTTCATGAGCTTATTATATTGCAGCATCAGAGTCCAACGCCTTTGCAACTGGATGCATGCTTCCAACTTCCTAAGTTCTCTAGGCAGATCAATGGGGACATTGTGGATTCCTGGATTCGATGTCTCTCTACATACTTCAACACTCCTCACGACATCTTTGACGAGGAGAAGCTTCAAATTGCTATCTTACAAATGGAAGGCGTTGCCTAGGCCTGGTGGGATACTCTACCCATTGGGACTCGACTCATTGTGGATTTGCAGGGAATTGCCTCGTCTTCTACTCCTCTTATTCGCACTTGGGAAGTGCTCTGTAGTAGATTCTATCCTCCTGACTATTGTCAGAATCTTCCGGCTCGCTGGTTGCATCTCCGCCAATTCTTAGGCCAGTCCATGTAGCAATACATTGAAATCTTCACCAGGCTCTGCATCGAGCCTCATATTCAGGACTCCGAAAAGGTACTCATAGTAAAGTTTAATTCCGGTTTATTGAATTTTTTACACAGGGAGGTGTGTATCTTTTTTATAGTAGTTCTCTAGATAAGGTTTTCTCCCGCGTTCTAGAAGTTCAGCGTAAGCTAGACCCTCGCTTGAAAGCCCCTCAGTCTCGTCCTATCTCCTTCTCTACACCCTCCTCTCCAAAATCTCTCTCTTCCCCTAAGTCTGCTAAATGGTGCGCATTCCATAAGTCTTCTTTCCATAACGTCTATTGTTGTGTCATACAAAATATGTCTACTGCCAAAACTCTTTTTGTCGATACTCTCGAGTCCTCATCTTCAACGCCTCCTCCTTATGAGAAAATCTACTTAGACAATCCCACGACTGCAATCCTCTCTTTGCTTTTGATGGCCACTGATTCTAATGCTACTTCAGCTGCCCCTCTCTTCACCCACAATTGTTAAATCAAGCAATCTCTTTCTACGCTCATTATTGATAATGGAAGCTAGAAGAATTTAGTAGCTCAAGATTTAGTGAACCGATTAAACTTGCCCACCACCACCCCTCATCCCTCTCCTTATAAATTAGGGTGTGTTCATAAGGATAGATCTCGTCTCATGGTCACACAACGTTGTGTCGTCAACTTTTTCATTGGCCCTTTCCGTGATTCTGTCCTTTGTGATGTGTCTTCGTTGCATTGTGTGGATCTTCTTTTGGCCTTCCCATACCAGGAACAACATGATGCCATCTATCATGCTCGCACCCATCAGTGTCACCTCAAACAGAATGGTCGAACTTATGTTCTTACCTCTTCATCCCCGAAATCTCCTTCTATGCTCGCAAGCCAAGTTTTCGTCCTCCAAGTAAGCCTAAAGAAATTCCTCTTCTTATGCTTTATGTGCCCTATTAAGCCAGATCAGACACCCGAGTCCATTGTACTTGATCTATCTATTGTTCTCTCTTAATTTTCTGATGTGTTTTCCCCCCCGGAAGGCCTTGCACCTCAATGCCCTATTGAGCATTCTATCAACCTCATTCTTGATGTTTCTCTTCCTAATTCCCCTTCATACTGCTTGGCTCCCCATGAGGTTGAGGAAATTGAGCTCCAACTCTAATAACGTTTCTTCGATGCCAGCTATATCCAACCAAACTGCTCTCCTTGTGCCTCTACCGCCTTCATTATTCCAAAAATGAAGAGTGGTGAGTGACGTTTAGTCATCGATTACCGGGCTCTCAACAAGATCACTGTCAAAAATCACTATCCTCTCCCTCATATTGAAGACTTGCTGATCAACTCAAAGGAGAAAAGTATTTTACAAAGATGGATCTGACGATGAGCTATCACCAAGTGCGCATGGCTGCTACTGACACTTGGAAAACAACTTTTAAAACCAAATTTGGGCTCTATGAATGGATGGTGACGCCTTTTGGCCTCACCAACACCCCTACCACATTCCAAGGGCTCATCAATGATATATTTCGTCTTATGTTGGGCCACATTGTGGTCATTTATTTGTATGACATTCTAGTCTTGAGTAAGACTTGGGAGGAACACTTACAACATGTGTGCAACGTACTCCAACTGTTGTGTACCAATCACCTTTAGGTCAAGGAACACAAGTCCTCCTTTGGCCATAATTATGTCTTTTATTTGGGGTTTCTCACCGATCAGGAAGGTGTTCGTTTTGATGCTTCTAAAGTTCAGGCTCTAGCACAATGGCATGTTCCTCAGTATACATCGGTCCTTAAACGTTTTCTTTGTGGCATCAATTTTTACAGGGAATTCGTTCTTCACTTCTCTCAGTTGGCCAAGCCCCTTCATCATTTGGCCAATCAATCCACTTTTCTTTGGATTTCGGTGGCTCAGGAGCAGTTCCAACGCCTTAAAGAGGCTCTTTGTTCAACACATGTCCCATGTTTTTATGATCTTCAACAACCTTTTGAAATTGAGACTGATGCCTCTCAACATACGAATGTCGCGGTTCTTAAACATGGAGGACATCCCATTGCTTATCATTCTGAGACATTGGCTCAAGCCAAACATCACTACAGTACCTACGATAAGGAATTCTACAACTTGGTCCAGGCCTTTATATCTTGAATAAGGAGACCATTCGTCATATTGATCATAATCTTTTGATTTTTATTAATTCTCAGTCTAATTTCTAGGAATAACATCACTTGAAGTGGGTTGCTTATTTACAACAGTTCCACTTGGTCGTCAAATATAAGAAAGGGGAAAGGGGCCACCAATCGCATGGTTAATCTCCTTAGCAACCCTCCTCCTTAGATACTTCAAATCTTGTATGTTTGTTGTGTTGCTTATGAAGATTAGAAGCCTATGTATGCCTCTGACCCTTTCTTTAGTACCATTTGCACTGCCTTGCAACAACCTACTATCATTAACCAGACCCCTTTCCTAGACTACCACATTCAGGATGGTTGGTTGTATAGACTTGACAAGCTATGTGTGCCTACTACTGATGATCGCCTTGTTCTCATTCATGAAGCCCACGCCTCCTCTTATGACAAGCACTTCGACACATTCAAAACTACTCATCATCTTCAATGTCACTTCTTTTGGCCTTCTTTATAACACCAAGTTGAGCAATTTATCCAAGCTTGTACCCTTTGCAGTCAACATAAGCCGACCAATTGCAAGTATGACCTGTATCAACCTTGACCTATTCCCTCTTGTCCCTAGGAATCTATTTCTATGGACTTCATCACCGATCTTCCCATGACCTTTTGTCATCATGTGCCATTTGGGTGGTTGTTTGTCGTTTCTTCAAAATTGTCATTTTTGTCCCTTGCACCAAGACTACTACTACTGCTCAAACTACAGATCTCTTTTTCACTCACGTGTGGACTCATTTTGGTCTCCCCTCCAACATTATCTCTAATCGTGATGCCTGTTTCCTCAATATATTTTGGAAAACTCTTTGGTCTCTCTTGGGGTGTCACCTCAAATATTCCACTTCTTGACAAACCAAAGTTGTTAACTGTACCCTGATCCGTGCCCTCCACACTCAGTTTACCAAATCTAAACAGTGGGATGCCACCCTCCATGTTGTCCAACACAATTATAATAGGGAAGTTCATGTTTCTAATGGCTTGTCCCCTTTCGAAGCTTGCATTGGGTATCAATCTGTTGCCCCTATGAGTTGTCTTTACAACTCCAACCTTCTGGTACTCCTCGACAACAAAAAGAGAAAACTTCTACCTCATCCTTTTTGCAAACCTTGGCTCATAAACAAACTCAAGTTTCTGTGGATTTACAAGTTTCCCAACAAAGTTATAAGGCCCGTCATGATATGCACAAATAGACACTCTCTTTTTCCTGTGGTGACAAGGTTTGGTTTCACATGGAGCGCCAAGGCTTTCAGTCCCAACGTTATCACAAGCTGAAATCCCTTCGCTATGGACCCTACACAGTTCTGCAGCAAGTTGGAGACAATGCTTATCGCCTCAACTTTCCACCACAATTGGGTATTCACGACATGGTAAATGTGAACAATCTCAAACACTATGAGCCTCCCTTGCTGGAAGAAGAGGTCACCATCTCTCACCCCTCTAAGTTGGTTCCATATTTCTAACCACCTCTCCTTCAGGACATAGTATTGAATACACGCACCACCACTACTTGCACTCAACAACACACTTCCTTTCTGGTGGGTCGTAAGGGTCAACTTTCATCCCAAGCTAAATGACTATCATAGTCCAACCATGTCTTAGTAGTTTTCACAGTTTCTCATGGAAGTCAGGACACTTCTAGGCTTAAACATGGAGGAATTGGACATGTTGGAAGGCACACTCCCCAAGGAGAAGAGCACACATCTCAAGGTAGACTAGCATGGCGCTACCACAACGGTGCACCTCCTTCCAGAGGCAGTGCACTTCACCACGAAGGCCAAATGGGGCACATATCTACCTAGGAGGTTGGGCACAAGTCCCAAGGACCATGAACTGGTCAACTAAGATATATGTTAGGGTGTGGGACCTTTTCTCACTATTGGTTAGTTAGAACTGGTCCACTTTTGTTCAGAACCATTGTATGTTCAACGTATTCTACTAAATAAAATGAATGGTTCATTTTTCTTGCTTATAACTTGTGTTGTTTTGGTCTTTCTCTATGAATGTTTTTTTGGCTTTCTCTGCAGTATTGCGGATCACTTGCTCCTTATCACTTGATTGACTACTATGTGACAAAGGGCATGTGCTCTTTCTTCTCATTACCTAAATGACTACATTGTGAGAAAGAGGAGGTGATCTCTTTTTATTACCCCCATGCCTAGATTGTGAGAAAGGGTAGGTTCTCCTTCTCCTCTTTTTATTACCCCCATGCCTAGATTGTGAGAAAGGGTAGGTTCTCCTTCTCCTCTTATTTGTCATGCATAGATTGTGAGAAAGAGCATGCGATTTTCTTCTCCTTTTAATATGAAAAATCTTATGATTTTTGTCATCATATTTAATACTCACTTAAAAAAAGTGCTAAAACTAGAATTGATTTAACAACATGTAATATGTAATAACATATTACATGGCATATTATATATAATAACATATTACATGTAATGGTTAAGAACAACGTGAGTGGGCCTAATGGTTAAGAACATGTGTTTCCTCTTAAGAGGTCACAGGTTCAAATCCAGAAGGGGGGTCCCTTGTCCCATAAACAATTTTTTTGAATATTTCATTATAGAATGTACATACAACCTCATTTACATAATTAATTAAAAATAATCATTTAAAAAATAATATTTCAAGACTAATTAACTCTTATAATATTTCCCATTAAAATTTTGAAACTTATCTTGTAAAGAAAATTTCAATTTTTATGTGCATAAATATATAAAAAAGAGTAGAGAGCAACTGAAATATAACCTAAAAAATCAATGAACATTGAAATTGTTTTTACATAATTCATCAATGAATGATGTTACTTTCACATTGTTATTTATTTTGTTTTTTTTATTACAGATTGTACATTCTCCACATATATGAACAATGTCATTTTAGATCATTCATATTCTAACAATTATTTATAGTCAACATCTCCATTCCAGTAAATCTTTACAATAATACGATTTTCATGATAATTTTTTTATGATCTTCTATAAAGTCATTCACAAGAATTATATTTTTACAATCAAATTGACTTTTATGCATATTCTAAAGTTTTCTTAAAAGATTAAGAAATAAGCTTATATTTGTTTGAATGAGTAGTTTCAAAGAGGGCTTGTGTATTCACTCTTCTTATTCATAGAAGAATACAAGTTTCATTTCAAATCACATATATTTTAAAAATTGTGGTTTCAATATTTTTTCTAATGGTCAAAATTAAATTAAGTTTAATTTCATTTCAAATCTCATATATTTTAAAAACTATATTTTAAAAATTATGATTTTAATATTTTTTTTAATGGCCAAAATTAAATTTCAAATTTCATTTAAATTCTATATATTTTAAAAATTGTGGTTTCAATATTTTTTTAATAGTCAAAATTAAATTTCATATACCTATTTAAACATCATCAAAACATTTTTAAATAAATGATTTTCTAACATCAAGATAAAGGAAACATTTTTTCCTACCAAACAAAATCCCCTTAGTCCTAGGTTTTTTGTTTTCATAAATTTTTAATGTATTGCATTGACAAAAATGCATTCATTCATATAAATATAAGATAATTTTTTTTGCCTTCAAATATCTACATTTGAAATACTAAAAATAAATATCAATGTAAATGAAATTTGGTATTAAATAACAATATTGCTTTAAGTGTATAAATATTTTCAAAGTTGATATTATTTATATTAAATCTCTAAAATGAAAATTGAGAATAATTTTTTTAAGTATTTTCAAGCATGTCTCCATGCTTAAATGTAAATAAAATTTTGTATTAAATAACGATATTGCTTCAAGTGTCTAAATATTTTCAAAGTTGATATTATTTATATTAAATTTCTAAAATGAATAATTGAGAATAATTTTTTAAAGTATTTTCAAGCATGTCTCCATGCTTAAATGTAAATAAAATTTTGTATTAAATAACGATATTGCTTCAAGTGTCTAAATATTTTCAAAGTTGATATTATTTATATTAAATTTCTAAAATGAATAATTGAAAATAATTTTCTAAAGTATTTTCAAACATGTCTTGTTTTTGGTTGATGATTTAGAAAATTATAAAGATTATAAATCCATCCATTTTCAAAGAGCTATTATTATATTCAAAACCTCAAAGAAAGTTTAAAAACAATTTGATTATATACATGGTTATATATAAACAAAATGTTTGAGTTATTATATCTTCCCTTGTAAATATCATTACAAACACTTTAGATAAATTCTTCTGGTAGGTAGGAAGCAAATTTCTAATAAAAGCAAATATAAATTTGAGAATCTTTAGCCAATCAAATTTTTGAAAGAAACAAAAATTGTTCTTTTTTAAGTGAACCATATAGCAATGTCTAAATTTTTCCTTGCAGTTTTTAACAATTAAAGCTGAAACTTAAGTTCATAATAATTTTACTGGCTATATTTGAAATCAGGGTTTGAATGTTGTGGTTTTGTTGTGACAATTCATAGTACTCTAAAAAGTAATCCTTCTACTCTTAACATCAAGAGTTTCTTTTAAACTAAAATTAATTATATAAAATGATTTAGAATATGGAAATAAACAAGAAAAGAAATAAAGAGGAGGGCCTAAAAAATCAAATTCTACTAATCAAATACTATTATTAAATTACAAGAAATTTAATTTAGGACAAGTAACAAAGCCATGCATTCATTACCTCTAAGAAGCTCTATATTGAACTTCTTCATAGTTCAAGGGGTATATGGGGAAGGAATCATTATCCCCTTATGTATTAGTTATATTGGTTGAAGTGTTGTGACATGTTAAATGAAATAAAGTATTTATAATTTGATGATATATTGTTAGCTAAGTTGCCACAAAAATTATGAAAATATTTATTCATAATTTGATATAATATTAGAGGTTAAAAATACTTAATTGAAATGTTACCAAATGTAAAAGAATTAAAAATGAAGAGTATATGGAAATAAGTGAAAGTAATATATATAAAACATGGAAGAAAATGACCATAGTGAATTTTATTGAACTAATGAAAAAAACGCTTAATTTGTTTTGAATTGATATTAAAATGATGAAAAATCAAGCTGCCTAACAAAAAAAAAAAAAATTGAAATCATCATACATTAAATGAGTGTTATTTTTTTTTTAAATAAACAAGAAAGTTTGAAAACATGATTATAAGAGGAAGTGGCTCATGTAAAATATATGTTTTTATTACAATGGAGCCATTTGATACAACAAGGGTTGATCCCCTTGTATGTCAAGGACTAAGTGGTTATGTTACTGTTACAATGCAACTTCTTTATTTAAGTATTATCTAACTATTTTTTAATAGTCACTTATATGAACATGACTTTATTACATCATGAAAGCCTTATATTCCAACACCCCTTCTTAAGGCTTACGATACAATTAAAAGGACAATAGCTAAATCATTTTTCAAATGCTTCTCTTTGACAAACAATTCTTAGATAAAGTAGGGCTCCATAACGCTGCCTCATAACCCTAAGAAAGGTGTAGCTCTTGAGTTGAATTCCCGAGTTCCTTGATTCCACCTCCCAAAAATCATAAATTATGAATCTCCTAAATTACATCACTGGATAGCAATGCACATGCATGTCTCATAACCTCATTTTTGGACAACAATCCACATGTATGTCTCAAAACCCTAATGAGGGATAATTCTTGAGATCCAAAAAATCACGAACTATTCGGGAAACAATCCATGTTGAGAATCTCCTACACTCGATCCATTTATTATCTACAAAGTGTGGACCTCTTTAATCATGAAATCAATCCATTTCTTGTCTACAAAGTGTGGACCTCTTTAATCATGAAAGATTTATCTGTTTTTATTGTCCTATGTTCTAATCGGGGATTGGGGTAAATGCTTCTTTGCTACATCAAAAAAATGTTGATACAAGGTTGAACATCAAATTTCCCTATGGAAATATCTCCATATGTCGGATCACCATGGTACCTAGCTAGGGTGCTTTCCTAGTTATCTAGAATAATATTTTGGATACAATGTTTATTCGTGTCAATCTTACAATTGTTGAAAATAAACACTTGAAACAAAAGTAATGTATGAAACCAAAAATATGTCTTTTCTCTGTCTAAAAACATTTGCCTAGAGAGCTGCTTAATTCTACTAATCATATAAAAGATCTAGAGACTAAAGTTGGCCTTGCATGGATATTCATTCAAAAGGTTCAATTATGATGGTTGCTTTCTTTCTTGAAACGATGGTCAATTTCTTTCTTGATACAACTCGTAGGAATTATGATGGTCACTTTCTTTCTTGAAACAATGGTTGTGTTGAATTCCTGTCTCAAACTTCTAGACGACATCCTTTGTAGCTACCTTTTATGTGTTAGAAAAATAGAACCACAGAGCAATAAAATGAAACAAATGCGAAAACAAGACACATAAGATACACAATACAATAGAGACACAGATTTACGTGGTTCACCCAGTGTGGGATACGTCCACCAGAGAAATTGCCAGATCCTTCCTTTATTATTATCCAACAAATGAAGGGATACAACCTATAGCAAAACCCGCTGTAACTTCCTCTTCTTTCTCTCACAGTCTCCTATCTCAGAATACAATATTCACCATCAACCATAGCCGCAATACATTTCCCTCATAAAAGAGGGTTGCCTTCTAGGGCAAAAAACCCTAACATAATCTCTATCGTTAGATCTGCGACCTTATAATGAATGGTCCAGATTTACAATGAAATTACAATATACATTTACAAGGTAATTTTTCCTTTGGGGGCTTCGCTCCCGAACCCCCACTTGCCCCCAGACCCCCCAGCCGGGGGGATAACACCCCTGAACCCCGTAGAGGGAATACCCCCTCTGCACTCCCCCGCGTGGAAGAGTACATACTTCTGGAGTGTAAATACTTCATGGGGTATAAACATGGCTAAAAGTAAAATAGCTCTGAATCAAGAAGATAATCAGGCTCTACAACCAACAATCTCCCACTTGGAGACTGATCTCAACAACTCCACCGCTGTTGTTTATGCTGGACTCTGAACCTTCTTGGACCTGGCAAATTTCTCATCTTCATCTTCATTCTTGAAGACCCACTGAAACTAAGCAGGAACTTAGTTTATCCCTGGTTACTCCCTTTGTTAACATGTCTACAGGATTTTGGCTAGTGTGTATCTTTTCCAACTTCAAATGTCCATCTTCCAAGGCGGATCGTATGAAGTGGTAACTCAACTATATATGCTTAGTCTTCGAATGGAATGCTAAGTTATTTTCAAGATGAATGACACTCTCACTATCACAGTACAACCTGCTATTCTCTTGCTTCTTTCCCAATTCCTCCATAAACCTCTATAACCAAATCATCTCTTTAATAGCCTCTGTAGAAGCAACATACTCTACCTCTGTTGTTGAAAGTGCAACAACCTTTTGCAGTTTCAAAATCCAACTTATTGCTATTCCACCTATAGTAAAAACATACCCTGTGGTGCTCCTCCTGCTGTCTTTATCTCCTGCCATATCTGAATCAACATATCCCTGTAGAAAAGTGTTTGAACCTCCAAAACATAATGCATGATTAGCAGTACCTCTCAAGTATCTAAGAATCCACTTTACTGCCTCCCAATGTTCTTTACTTGGATTGTTCATATATCTGCTCACAACTCCCACTGCATGTGCAATATCTGGTCTTGTGCAAACCATTGCATACATCAAGCTGCCAACTGTTGATGAATATGGGACCCTGGACATGTATTATATCTCCTCCTGTGTCTTTGGACACATTTCCTTAGTTAATTTGAAATGGTTGGCCAAAGGTGTACTAACTAGTTTTATATTCTGCATTCTAAATCTCTCCAACACCTTCTCTGTGTACTCACCCTGAGACAATGTTAGTTTGCGATTTTTCCCGTCTCTTGTTATTCTCATACCAAGGATTTTCTTTGCAGCACCCAAATCCTTCATCGCAAATGAATTGGCTAATTTCTTCTTGAACACATTTATATCCTGCATATTAGACCCTGCAACAAACATGTCATCTACATACAATAGCAAAATAATAAAGCTTCCATTTTCTAGCCTTTTAAAATAAACACAGTGATCAGAATGACATCTACTATAACCCTGTTTTGTCATAAACTTGTCAAACTTTAGATACCACTGCCTTGGAGCTTGTTTTAGGCCATATAAGCTCTTATTCAACCTGCATACCAAATTCTCCTTCCCTTTGACCTCATACCCCTGTGACTACTGCATATAAATCTCTTCCTCCAAATCCCCATGGAGAAAAATTGTTTTTACATCTAATTGTTCAAGATGCACATCTTCTACTGCCACAAGACTTAAAATAGTCCTAATTGAAGTCATTTTAACAACAGGAGAAAATATTTCATCAAAATCTATACCTTTCTTTTGTGCAAACCCCTTTACAACAAGTCTAGCCTTGTACCACTTTTCTCCTCCATCTTCTTCCTTCAACTTGTAAACCCATTTATTCTGCAATGCTCTTTTTCCCGCAGACAACTTGTTAAGGTCCTAACCCGCACATAGGTAGATTAATGTATTCGGATGTAATAAAGGTCAATATTAATAAGACCTTTCAATAAAATAGAATAAGGCGGATGTAAGAAGACCTAATAGAAGCTTCCGCTTCTAGAAGGATC
>ML782045.1:533638-571229 GCA_009831015.1 Picea engelmannii
TGCTATTTCTGTGGCTATTTCGTATATCATTTCTGTGTATTGTGAAGATTATGCTGGATATTTCACTGTTATTCTGTTATTTCTAGCATTTCGTTTCTGTTCTGCATATTTTATATATCTGGTATCTTGCACAACTGAACCAAGTCCCAAGTTTGGTTATTTTCCAAGGAATCCATTTCCTCTTTCATGCCTTGCTTCCACTTTTTTTGGTGTCTACCTGCATTGTCTCTTCATAACATTCTGGTTCACCAGAACAGTCAACAATAAATAATACAATGAAGGAGAGTATCGTTCAGGGGGTATACTTAACCTGGTAGATCTTCTAACAACACTTGCAGGTGTTTGAGGTACCTGCTGCTCGTGTTGTTGTACATTTTGATTTTCAAGTTCCTTTGGAATTTCTTTTTCAGTGATCTCATCAAGCACTGTGTATTCTTGTTTTTCTTCTTTCTGTTTCTTTCCCTGCAACTGATCTTTGTACATGACGTTCTCATTGAATATGACATCTCTACTCCTAATGATTTTGTGATTTTCATAATCCCATAATCGATAACCAAAATCATTAACATCGTATCTAATAAAGGTACACTTCTTGGATTTAGACTCAAGTTTTGTTCTATTTTCTTTATAAATATGGACAAATGCTTCACAACTGAAAGTTTTCAAAAAAGAATAGTTTACCTTTTTTCCTATCCATTCCTCCTCTGAAATTATACCATCCAAAGAGCTTGAAGGTTCTCTGTTTATTAAGTAAACAAAAATATCTACAACATTTGCCCAGAACTGTAAGGGAAAACCGACATGCAATCTCATACTCCTTGCATGCTCCATGATTGTCCTGTTCATCCTTTCTGACACACCATTTTCTTGTGGTGTTCTTGGAACTGTCTTCTCTCTATGAATCCCATGGTATGAAAAGTAATCATCAAACTCCTTGCTGCAATATTCACCTCCATTATCTGATCTGAGACACTTCAAATTTTTTCCTGTCTCATTCTCAACTAAAGCTTTTCATTTCTTAAAAGTATCAAAAACATCAGATTTTTGTCGAATTTAATAAAACCAAGTTTTTCTAGTTGCATCATCAATAAAAGTAACGTAATAATGAGAGCCACCAAGAGATGATACCTGAGCTGGTCCCCATACATCTGTATGCACAAGCTCTAACTTTTAATTCTTCTTTTATTTTTCGACTCTGAGAAATCTGACTCTCTTTTGTTTTCCATAAACACAATGCTCACAGAAGTCCAAATCAATTTGTTTAAGATCTGGCAACAATTTTTTTTTGTGAAGTATCTGCATACCCTTCTCACTCATGTGTCCCAGCCTATGATGCCACAGTGCTGTATCCACTCCTGTAGAAGCTAAAGAGATAGAAGAGTCAGTATTACCAGTACATAAATACAATGTACCTACCTTCTCTCCTTTTGCTATTACCAATGATCATTTGATGACCTTCCACGTCTTATCTGTAAATATGGATACACAACCTTCACTTGCCAACTGCTCTGTTGAAATTAGACTTTTCCTTAAATATGGAACATGTCTTACCTCTTTCAAAAACCATTGGTTTCCTTTGCGTTTCTTTATTTTTACCTTTCCCATTCCAACAATTTTGCATGGTGCATCATCACCCAAATGCACCTGTCCAAAATCACCTTGAACATAATCTAGAAAATGTTTCCTATGGGGTGTGGCATGAAATGAAGCTCTTGAATCTACTACCCAAAACTTAGAAATATTATCTACAGAAAGAATCAAAGCATCTTGTAACACATCACCTGTTACATTTGCTTCCTGATTTATTTCCTGTTGTCCATCTCTTTGTTTCTTTGGAGCTCTGCAATCTTTCTTCAGATGTCTTTTCTTCCCACAATTCCAACACTCTATCTTTCCAATTCTGGATTTGGATTTTCCCTTCCTAGAATTTCCGCGGTTCCTTGAGCCCTTTCTTCTATCCTTTTGTCTTCCCCTGTTCTCCATGTTCAATGCATTACCTAATGTCTCACCTGTGCTTTTCCATCGCATTTCCTCACTAAGGATAACACCAACAACATCATCAAATTTTAAAGTATTTGAACCAGAGACAGAGTTACTTACAACTATGACCAAGCCATTCCATCTTTCTGGCAATGAGCACAAGATTAGAAGAGCCCTAACCTTATCATCAAAGTCCACTTTTACAGAACTTAGTTGATTAATAACCGTATTAAATTCATTTAAATGATCTGCAACAGACCCACCTTCTGACATCTTCATATTAAATAATCTCTTCATTATAAATACATTATTAGACATCGAGGGTTTTTCATACAGTTTAGCCAATGCGTCCATCAAACCCTTCGTTGTCTTTTCTTTGGAAATATTGAAAGCCACCAACACTGCCAGAGTCAGCCGTATCGTTCCTAGAGCCTTTCTATCAAGAATCTCCCATTCTTCGTCCTTCGTAGCCAACGACTTTTTTGCTATTCCGCCCAATGGTAGGAATAGATATTTCTGATATAAATAATCTTCCATTTGCATCTTCCATAACTGGTAGTTTTGGCCGTTAAATTTCTCGACCCTAAACTTTCCATCTTTCGACATTGCTCCCACTCGAACCAGGAACCCTCTTTTCCTGCGAGTTACCTTTCGCTCTGATACCAGTGGTTAGAAAAACATGACCACAGAGCAATAAAATGAAACAAATGCAGAAACAAAACACAGAAGATACACAATACAATAGAGACACAAATTTATGTGGTTCACCCAGTGTGGGCTACGTCCACCATAGAAATTGCCAGGTTCTTCCTTTATTATTATCCAACAAATGAAGGGATACAACCTACAACAAAACCCGTTGTAACTTCCTCTTCTTTCTCTCACAGTCTCCTATCTCAGAATGCAATATTCACCATCAACCATAGCCGCAATACATTTCCCTCATAAAAGAGGGTTGCCTTCTCGGGCAAAAAAACCTAACATAATCTCTATCGTTAGATTTGTGACCTTATAATGAACGGTCCATATTTACAATGAAATTACAATATACATTTACAAGGCAATTTTTCTTTCTGGGGCTTTGCCCCCAAACCCCCACTTTCCCCCAGACCCCCCAGTCGGGGGGATAGCCCCCTCGGACCCCGTAGAGGGGGTACCCCCCCGCTGCACTCCCCTGCGTGGAAGAGTGTACATACTTCTGGGGTATAAATACTTCATGGGGTATAAACATGGCTGAAAGTAAAAGACCTCTGAATCAGGAAGATAATCAGGCTCCACAACCAACACTATGGCTATAGATTCTCCTTTTATTGTGGCGACTCAACTCCTTTGAATCGACCTTGATGCATGATATATATACGTAACCTTTTTTTAATATTTTTTTTCTAATATGCAATCATGATAGATTTATTCCCGCTTTGATACCATGTTATTTTTCTAAATAAATAAGAAATCTTAAAAACATTATTAGAAACTAACTAAGAAAGCTTACGATTTTATCAACTGGGAGTTTCTAAGGATGATTTTGATCAAAATGGGCTTTGGCTTAGCTGTCACAAATTGGATTATGAGCTGCATCACCTCAGTTTCATATGTTGTCCTAATTAATGGTGAACCATTTGAATTTTTTCAAAGAGGCAAAGGTCTAAGACATGGCTACCCATTGTCGCCTCTACTCTTTATACTGGTGATGGAGGGACTAATTATCCTCTTGAAAAAGGAGAAATAAGTTGGATTGCTGACCAGAATAAAAGTTGTTAGGGTTACCAAAATTTTACATCTCCTTTTCGTTGATGATGTGTTGATCATGACAAGAGCTTGTGTAGCAGAATGGAAGGTGATTGCTGGCCTCCTGAAGACTTTTTTACATGCTTCAGGTCTACGGATAAATAAGGAAAAATCCACTTTCCATATGGCGGGGATGGCACCTTTTAAAGAGATTTTTCCGTTTCGCTACGTCCCCATAGAGAATGGATTTAAGTACCTAGGCTATTTCCTTAAGCCAAACGATTACAAAGCCGACGACTGGCGTTGGCTCATTAAAAAATTCAATCGAAGAATTGATCATTGGTGTAATCATTGGCTTTCTCTCAGTGGCCGATTAGTTCTAATAAAGACAGTTTTGGTGAGTCAACTGGTGTATTGGATGTCTATGGCCACTGTTCCCAACTCAGTTCTGGTAAAACTTTGTCAGCTTATCTTCTCTTTTTTATGGTCGGGTTGTAGTGAGAGGAAATGATTACATCTTTGTAATTGGGACACTATTGCTAGGCCAAAGAAAGCTGGAGGTTGGGGGGTGAAAAATCTAGCTTTCTTCAATAAATCCTTAGCGGCCAAAACTTTATGGAGAGGATTGACCAAAGCGGGAATATGGCATAAAGTTCTCAAAGACAAGTATTTACTTTATGTTTATGTATCAACATGGTTTATATTGGACAACATAACTCATGGAGAGTTCTCACCTGTTTGGAGAAATCTTTTAAAAATTCTTCCACTTTTAGATCATTGGCTATGCTGGAAAACTGGAAATTGAGAGACTATCCATACATGAAGGGATCATATTATGGGAATGGGTCTAAATTCTTTTCTTTCAAAAGAACTTCTTGCGGATTTAAAGGTTCAGGTGATTACTTTTCTTTACCAAGTACGAAACACTACTTTTTCAGATCCCCTAGTATGCGCATACTGGATTGATGCCACAAAGCTTGGATTCAACGATGATCTTGCATCGGAATGGGAGGCTTACAGAAGTGCACTCTTGGGCATGGGTATACAATTAAATGCAATCGAGGATGAGTTAAGTTGGTTGGGTGGAGATGGTTTAGGTTTTTCCTCTGTAAGAAATCTGTATAGGGATCTTGCGGAGAGCATGTGGTCACACACTATAAGTGGGTGGTGCTATAAATTTTGGAAGTGGAAATTGGCTCTAAAATTAAAACTTTTTTTCTGGATTCTCTTGCAAAACAAGATTTTCACGTGAGAAATGTTGTTTGCTAAAGGGTGGGAAGGTTCGAGCTTTGGTGTCCTATGTAAAAGGAATCTGGAGTCACTAAACCATCTATTTATTTCATGCTCTTACACTCGTCAAGTTTGGGTTATTATCGAGGGGTTTCTTAAGTTCAAGATGTCTTGGGAGGGGAACACAATTGATGAATGTCTTTCATTTTTGGTCAGCCAACATCCAAATCCGATTACTCTTCTAGCCATTGTATGCTGGTTCTTATGGCTAGAAAGAAACAACCTCCTTTTCAACAGTGGTTCGACTCTCCCGCAAATGGTGGCTATCAACTCTGTTGTTTTTTTTAATGCTAGTGTAATGCCGCATAAATCTAACTCTTAGTACATGATTAAAAGACCACCCCGGATTCACCAAATAGTGGGGTGGTTTGATGGCGCAACTTCAGAGGATGGATCAAATAGTGGAGCAGGTGGTGTTATCAGTTTAAATGCAAATACTCTGCTCAAGTGGACATTCAACACGGGAGCTGGAACAAACAACAGGGCGAAGCTGCTGGGCGTGTGGACCACACTTTTCTTGTCGTTAAAATTCCACATTTCTAGCATTCAGATTATTGGGGATTCAAAACTCATCATAGAATGGTGTAAGGGAAGTGGGAGACTCCAAAGCCTGGCGTTGGAAGGCTGGAAGGAGAAAATTAAAAGGCTTAGTACCCAGTTTGAAAGGATTTCATATCTTCATACTTATAGAGAGTATAACAAGGTTGAATATGCTCTTTCAAAATTTGCGCTCAAAGACCAAGATCACTAAGGTGTAATTATCTACACAGAGTGGGTAGACAACCGACCAGGACTCTCTAGGCATATTAAAGTTTTCTGATCTTCTGCAAGTTGATAATGGGTCATATTTGAAGACTGTTTTTTTGTTTATAGTTTTTTAATGGTCACTTTTTGTTTAGAACTTCTTGAATATGTATGTGGTAAAACCACTGGGCAACTGGTACTCTCAGAAGTAAGTAATGTTTTTATGTATTAAAATCCTGAATTTCCCAATCAGGGCTGGTATAGTTTTGATATGATGGATGCTCTTTTTGGAAAGAGGATGAACAAAGATGTAATATTTTATATTATCTAATATAAAGAGAAATTTTCTTGTTTGGAAATACTAACTCAAGAGACTCGTAAAATATATGTTTTTATTACAATGAAGTTTTTTGGTACAATGGAGTTGATCCCCTTTTATTTCATGACCGAGTAGTTATGCTACCGTTACAATGTAACTTCTTTATTTAAATACTATCTAACCGTTAATTTATTAGTCACTTATATGGACATGACTTTATTACATCAAGTATGCCTAATATTCCAACAATAAGGTTAATCGTAACAACTATTTATTTTGGAAGATGATTGTTTACAATAATTTTTCTTATAGGTTCCAATATCTCTACAACATTAGCATCAATTTTTCCTCCATTGCCTATAACATAAATTTCCTCCCCAAATTCTGTTCACTGGTCGTCCTTTGTTAGAATAGGTGTAGCTACCATACAATTTTATTTATGCTCCTCAACAACATTTTTATAAACAAGTACAATATTTGTATTGATCATGCTTATTATTATTCCACCTCTAAACCACATCAAGTGGTTGGGTTAATTGGCCCATAGAATCCTTTTTACATTCCTCTTTACTAAAACAAAATAATACATCATTCCATGCGAGCGAACATTTTTAAAACACTTCCTTAGCTAAGTGGAATACATCTTTCTTCTCTTTCTTAGCCAATCTTAAATATTTTTTTCACTAAGAAAAATAAATAAATTAGATATTTTGAGTGAAGTTTGTAGTGTTTTATCTTCACTTTCAAATTTGTTTTGGATTTATTAATAGAACCAAAACACAACAAATCTTCTCAAGATAAAATCAATTAGTAATTTTTTCTTTCCACTACAATTTTTTTATTGTTACATAAAATGTTATAAATTATATATTACAAAAGCCACAATAAAAAAATACTGTTGTAATATAATTACTTCGAAGTAATTGTACCTTGCAAAATTGATTCGAAGTCCTATGTCATTTTGATTTTTTCCTCTTGAAAAAAATTAAAACATGATTTTTTTCTTCAAACAAATCTAAGTTGGTCTATTTCATTCGATGAAGACTGTACCTAATGTTGATAAACCTTTGATAGCACATTCTTCTATAGTTGCATGTATTAATGGCTCACCCTTTTTCACTTGATGATTAATAAATTGAGTTGAGCATTTGATGATTCTTGTAGTAAATTATGGTAAGAGTAAAATATAAAATGTACCTTACTCGACTAATTATGGGTCCTTTATGATTTCAACATTTGTCTCTTTTATTAAGAAATAGAATTAAAAAAAAAAATCTTTAAAAAACTAATCTAAGTTGATATATTTCATTTGAATTATAATGTATTATGGGTCCTTTATGATTTCAACATTTGTCTCTTTTATTAAGAAATAGAATTAAAAAAAAAAATCTTTAAAAAACTAATCTAAGTTGATATATTTCATTTGAATTATAATGTATTATTGGTGATAATCCCATTATACCACATTCTTTAAGTTGAGATATTTCATTTGAATAATAATGTATCTATTGGTGATGATCCCATTATACCACATTCTGATGCATGTATTAGAAGAATATTGAAAATTGACGTGAGTATTTAATATTATTAAACTATGACATGAGCATAATATAAAATATACATGTTTACAACACAACCACTATAACAAGTACTTTTTAAGATTGAAATGGTGGTTGAGACTTCTCTGGTTTTGGTTTTGAATGCACTTTTAAAGATTGAAATGGTTGAGACTTCTCTGGTTTTGGTTTTGAATGCATATTGAAAAATAAATCAAGTATTTTTTTATTTACAATAAACTGGTTTTGGTTTTGAATGCATATTGAAAAATAAATCAAGTATTTTTTTATTTACAATAAACATTATCTTGATATATTCCATGTGAATATGGATTTACCTTTTGATGGTGTATCACCACTTGCAACAATATTCAAAGAATTTTGATCTAAAATTAGATGAGTATTGGATCAACATATATGGATAATTTCTCTATATGTAGAGGAGCATTTTCATGATAAATGACAATCTCGGAAAATTAGTTTTTATTTTTTATTTATTTTTTAATCATAAAAGTAGAATGATGGAAAAATACATTATAATTATTATATACTTATCTAAACATGATATATTTTAACAACATTAAGTGTTTGATAATGCCCCTTCATATGTTCCTCTTAATATACGATCGCAACAACACATGTCAATCTATACTTTTGTTCATGCATTACACATTGAATAAGTTTGCTCCTAGCATAAAAGAAGATAACCACTCCACCTTGCTCTACACAATTTTCAAGAATATTATTCCAAATGAAAAAAGTTCTTTCATTTTTGAATGAATGTTTCTTCCTCCTTGAAACACCAACTTCCAAAAAAATAAAGTGGATGATCATTTTTCTTTTCAAATTCATTTTGTTCATATATCATTTTCATGGTTTGAATTGTAGCAATTTATTCATCTTTTTCTTGGTAATATAGTTCATGCAACACATTGATGTATCTACTCTGTCATATGTGTTTTTATCTTTGAATCATTTTAAGTAATCAACTCTAAAAGAAAAATCATTGTTTGTTATTTGAAGTATAAGGCTTAATAACCTTAACATCAAAGAAACATCTTACTAAATCAATAAGAAAAACACAAATGCACCTCCTTTGATTGTTTCCCAATATGTTAAACAACTTTATCAAATCAATGTGATTCCAATCAGTGATCACTTTACATAAATCGATAACCAAATGTCTAAGGTTGTGTTAAATTGTAGTAAAACTATTGGTGAACAAGCTCATGGAAATGGAGAAAATGAGGGTGAAGTTAATCCAATGGAAGAAAATGACACCACAGATGATTTTAAGGATGGAAATTTATTCTAAAATGTAGAAACCTTGGCGAATCTTACTAATCCTTCATATGCCAACTATAAATATTTGACAATATGTTTGTAAAAATATTCAAATTTCTAAGGATTGTATATAGTTTATATAAAATTTTGACGATTTTTAAGGTAAAATAATTTTTTCCTTTAGAATTTGGGCGAATCATTTTTATAAAAACGAATATTGTTTTGGGAAAAACCTTGGAAAATTAGCCCATGAGCGAAATTTAGCCCCTAAAATCATCCCTGAATGACACTAATATAATTGAGAATGATAGGATAAATAAAATGATCCATGAAACCTTTGCTTGAATCGATAATAAATTTAATGATATTCATGATGTACCTATGATTGATAAGGCACAAAAACATCTATATGAAGGTTCATGATATTATCTCTACAATATTTTTGTCGTTGAACTTAAAGGCATTGAATGGTTTGTCAAACACCCACCTCAGACAGATCTTAAGGTATACAATATAATTTTTCGTACATGAATAGCTTTTTTTCTATTTTTAGTGCTACACTGAAAATATAAAAAAAGTTATTCATGTATGAAAAATTATATTGTATACCTTAAGATCTGTCTGAGGCAGGTATTTGACAAACCATTCAATGCCTTTAAGTTCACTGACAACAATACTATAGAGAGGATATCTCTATGTTGTATATTGTAATGTGATTTTCTCCTACCATCATCAAATAATTTATCTTGCACATATCAATAATTGTCTATTATTATGAAAGATATAAAGATGGAGTACCAAGCTATTGATGCACGTCTTACCGATCATATTATAATTATGGACAACATGAAACAAAGATAGAATTCCCTCAATGTGGAATTAGTAGATATTGAACCAATCCAATAACAAATAAGGTTTCTCGTAAGGTTCTTTGTCATATTCCCATAATTCCACATTTTGAACAACTGTTTAGGTGAAAAAGCATAACATAGTTTATGGATTCCCATGCATAGAAGAGAAGTGAAGATGGTGTTTTGTGAGAGTTTGCAGAGGGTTATGCATTTAGGGACATCGAATAAATATGACCAAATTTAAAAGAACAACCTCGTGTTAGAAAAACAGGACCGCGGAGCAATAAAATAAAACAAATGCAGAAACAAAACACAGAAGACACACAATACAAGAGAGACATAGATTTACGTGGTTCACCCAGTGTGGGCTACGTCCACCAAATAAATTTCCAGGTCCTTCTTTTATTATTATCCATCAAATGAAGGGATACAACCTATAGTAAAACCCGTTGTAACTTCCTCTTCTTTCTCTCACAGTCTCCTCTCTTAGAATACAATATTCGCCATCATACATAGCTGCAATACATTTCCCTCATAAAAGAGGGTTGCCTTCTAGGGCAAAAAACCCTAACATAATCTCTACTGTTAGATCTGCGACCTTATAATGAACGGTCCAGATTTACAATGAAATTACAATATACTTTTACAAGACAATTTTTGCTTCAGGGGCTTCGCCCTCGAACCCCCGCTGGGGGCTCGCTTGCCCCCAGACCCCCCAGCCAGGGGGATAGCCCCCCTGGACCCCGCAGAGGGGGTACCCCCCCTCTGCACTCCCCCGCGTGGAAGAGTGTACATACTTCTGGGGTGTAAATACTTCATGGGGTATAAACACGACTGAAAGTAAAAGACTTCTAAATCAGGAAGATAATCAGGCTCCACAACCAACACCTCGTAATTTTAGGCTTTCATTGGTAGCTGATGATATCAATCCATTTGGAGATATTAGGTTTATTTACTCAATGTGTCCTATTTTTGTTATAAACAATAACCTTCCTCCTTGGATGATGATAAAGAGGGAGCACACAATGTTGGCAATGATTGTTCTAGGTACTTGTTTACAATAATGTTTCATTTGTCTTGTTTGTTACATAATTTATTATGTGTATAAGGTAATTGATCCGGATTTTAGCGGGTATATGGTCTAAATTCAGATGCAAAATTCATAAAACTATAATGTTAATAGATTGACCATGTAGATGCCCACCTCCTCATTAATTAATTGGGCTAACAGGTTGCCCATATGGGTCAAAAAGAGTCCCACCTCTCCATTATTGTATTGGGTTTTATTTTCCACTACTTAGTTTGTTGGGTAGTTAGATCTGTTATTATAATAATCGAGACTCATTTAATGAGCTCTTTACATTATTGTATTGGGTTTTATTTTCCACTACTTAGTTAGTTGGGTAGTTAGATCTATTATACTAATAATAGAGACTCATTTAATGAGCTATTTTTTACTTTGTCCAATGGACCATTTTGTAATGCTATATAAAGGCCTAGCAAGCCTTCTCATAATATGAAAATGAGTAAATCACTCAGAGCTATGAAGTTACTCATTTTGGCTTCTCTCATATCAGAGAGAGTATGCTCTCCATCAGGACAAGGTTTTGAAGCATGCTGCAAGTTCAAACATTTGCAATCACCAACCTCCTTTTGGTACTATCAGAATCCATTTTTCGGGCCATACACTGTAAGCATCACAGTTGATCCACATGCACTACAAGGATTCCCCCCCCTAGGATATTCGTTCACCATTACCAGGAGAACCATACATGGATTCACTACATCTATAGCAATCCTTCTCATAATATGAAGTTACTCATTTTGGATTCTCTAATGTTTTCTATTGTTCATTGTGAGATTAATTAGCTCTGAGTGATTTACTCATTTTGTCTTCTCTCATATCAGAGCATGTACGTTGTCCACCGGGACAAGGTTTTGAAGCATGTTTCTTGTTCAAACATACGAGAGAAGCCAAAATGAGTAACTTCATATTATGAGAAGGCTTTCTAGGCCTTTATATAGCATTACAAAATGGTCCATTGGACAAAGTAAAAAAGAGCTCATTAAATGAGTCTCTATTATTAGTATAATAGATATAACTACTCAACTAACTAAGTAATGGAAAATAAAACCCAATACAATAATGTAAAGAGCTCATTAAATGAGTCTCTATTATTATAATAATAGATATAACTACCCAACTAACTAAGTAGTAGAAAATAAAACCCAATACAATAATGGAGAGGTGGGACTCTCTTTGACCCATATGGGCAACTTGTTAGCCCAATTAATCAATGAGGAGGTGGGCATCTACATGGTCAATCTATTAGATTTATAGCTTTATGACTTTTTCATCCAAATTTTAGGGGGTGAATTTAGACCATATACCCCCTAAAATTCGGATCAATAATAAGTATGTGTATTTTCAAATAATTATGCAGGTACCAAATTAAAAATATGGATGTATATATTGAGCCTCTTATTGAAAAACCTATAAATTTATGGGTTGGCATCACTATGTATGACATCTCCAAACTGGTAGGGTAGAAACAATTTCAATTCCATAGAATACTTACATGGAAAAAAATTTCAATTTTGTTCCTCTTTCACCAAGTGAATCTTTAATCTTGCAATTTTGTTCCTCTTGGAACATTTATCTCATGGATGATTCTTCTTGTCACAATGTTGATAAGGATGGAGAGCATAATGTTGATTCTCCATGTGACCAACTTGATTGCAATGTTGGCATTTAACATTTTGATGTTGAATTAGAATAGGTGCAGTTAAAACTTCATGAAGGAATCCAACACTTTGGAACTTGATTGGTCTAGAATAATTGAGAATATGAAAGGAAACTTCCTTGTCATATCAAAGTCTTGTTATGTATTTGTTGTTGTTGATTTCTTCCCAAGGTTTGATGATGGGATTGCAAAGAGTATTTTGAACTCAATCATGTTGAACTTGAACAAATTCATCTTCATCTGCATCTGGATTTTTCTTGCAGAGTTTCTCTAGAGTGCATTGTTGATTTGTATGACCATCATCATGATCATGATAATCATTTTAGAGAGGGTTCTTTTGAATGAAAACTAGTTCACGTCACTTCACTGGTTGTTGATTTTTGAGATCCTTGATTTCATCATTCAATAGTTGGGATTGATCTTGAAGAAGTCTAACTTTAGCTTGCGTCACTTGCAAACAAGTTAGAAAAGATTGTAGAGTTGCTTTGTTCAATATCATTGTGTTGTCTTCAACAATGATTATTAGAGTGTTCAGTAACTCTAATAATTTTAAATTTCGCTCCATTTGAACTCGCTCACTTGCACCTTATGTTCACTTTCACTTCATGCTCGCTTGAAATTTTCTTACTTAAATTCCCTCACTTGAACTTGTCATGCTCACTTGAAGTTTTGTTTCTTAAATTCCCTCACTTGAACTTGTCACGCTTGCTCGAATTTGTTTCGGCAACTTGTGATTTTTTATTTGATGATAATGACCTCCGTATTCCATTTCAAGTAGGTCATATTACAACAAGTTGTCAATGAAATTCAAAGAATTTTTTTATCTAACATTGTAAAGAACTCATCCAGATCCCTATCAATTTTGATTTGGAATTTCAATGTAATCTTGGAAATGCAATGAATCCATCAAGTTTCAGGTGTCAGGTTCAACCGAAAATGCACCCAATTACAAAGCCAGTTTGCTTACAAAAATACTACTTGTAAGTTACAATTATTGCTTACTCCAAAGTTGAATTGATCTTCAAATTTAGTTCATCGTCGATGCTTTGAATCCTTGTGTAAAATCCCTAGTTTTAATCCCCACAAATTGTAATGTAATTATATAAATGTGAATTAGGTTGGTGAGCCGATGTGATTGGGGGAAATATCCTATGTTGATTAATATGGCCGAGGGGCAAATTGTATATTATGAAAATTGAAAATATTAATAAAAGTAGTGATCATCAATTGCGATACAAGAGGGATGAAAATGATGGGGGGCTATGATTCCACAAGACAGAGGGGTCCAAGGGGGATTTTATTGATGGGTATTAATCCAACCCACAGAATTATTATAATTGTGCAAACCTTCTTTTTGTTGTTGACTATTCCCAAAGAAAAACATTTATTTCATGTAAGAGGGTGGGTGTGAGGAGTCACATCCCATAGCTAATGGGGAGCATGGGGTTGAAGTACAATAAACATTGGGTAGAGTGATTTGTCAACTGACTTGGGGAAAATAAATTTCGTATGGCTAGGAGAGAGAGTTTTTGCATGCATATTTTGGGAAACAAGAGAGAGGAGGAGTGTTGGGAAGAGCACACACCATGTTGTGCTTGAAGGTATCCATTTTTGGGCCATGTTTTATGCTGGAAATGTGGCCTGTGTGCCTGTAAAATAGGTTGTAAGCTTGTAGTGCATTTTTCTTGTTGAGGAAATGGCCTAAGAGCCTTGTGAAGGTTGTTGTGAGCACTCTTGAAGCAACTGAGAGTTCCTGAAGTTCCTAGCTAAGAGGTTTCTATCCAACTGAGTGCACTGGAAGCCCTGATAAATGAATGGTACAACCTGAGGGATTGTGAGTAGTGAAGGGGGTACATTCCTTGGGTTGTACAGGTTGTGGGGAAGAGAGAGTTAGTGGATTGGGACTATTGTAGGAGAAAAACCTAGGTTTTGGGTTGTTGAGTGTGGAGAGTGGACAACTAGAGGGACAGATCTCCTTGTGGAATTATAGCCTCAAATAGGGGGTGGCCTACTCTTAAGATTTGGAGCAGTAGTGCCTATGGATGGGAGGTTCATCCTTTTTATGCATCCACTTGGTTAATTAAACAGATAAGTGTTATGTTGTTTTTACAATGATTATTCTGTTGTGTAAATGTTTATATGAATTTTGTGTGTTTTTTATGTGCTTACTGGACACATTCATGTTTTTTATAAATGCTATAAATGCATGGGTAAATCAACATATTGTTTTACTGTAAATTTATGTGTTTGTTGCCCCTTAGTTTTCTATTATATGTATGGGGTGTTTTTTTTTAATTCGTATTTAGAAGGATAAGTAGTTTTATGCAGTGATGAGACTCAACTTGGATGGTGGGTACATTACAAAATAGTATCAGAGCTCAAGGTTCAACACTAATCTTGTATGGGCCAAGAGTCGACACGAATTGAATAAATTTGTGGTTTCATATTTCGTCCTGTGATGGATTTGGGGAAAAATGGTGAACCAAAGTGAAATCCCCAAATTATGAGAAGATTGTGAGTTTAAATTCTTCAAAGAAGTTGAAGAAGGAAACTTATGGCGTCGATATGCATGTTGCAGAGTCGAATTTATCCATGGAAGTCAAACTCCTGTGAGTTTCATGATGGTCATGAATTTTAGTAATCGAATTCCCATATTAATTCGACCTGGAGAATCAACAATCAAGATTTGGTGCAAAAGGTTCGTTCAAGAATAATGCCTTGAAAAGAATTCATATTTGGGCATGGGGTTGATTCCAAAGGTGTTATAGTCCAAAATGCCACTACTATGCATTTTTGACATTGGTCCACTCATTTAAACATTTTCCAACCACTTTTGTTGAGTTTCCTTTTAAAAAATTCTCTTTGTAAGGTGTACGTGCCCTGATACCCATGCAACACACATATATACACGACTTGAACACTTGTGAGCCCATGTGTACTCATAAAAGTTGCAAAAAATAAAAAAATTCCATGCTTTCCAACGAATTTTACAGGATATTTTGGGTTGCACAACCATTTTACCTCCTATATCCCTTCTTAGAACCGAATAACCATATTTTTTCCATATAAAAGGGGCCTTAGGGGGGTCATTTGAATATATGAAAGAATAGACAAATGAACTCTGCCAAAAGTTCTCCTTCTCTCTCTTTGAGCCTTTGCATCTTGTTCTGAGTATCCATCGTAAACATTCCCAATCATTCATCCTCCTTATGCAATCCATCCAATTCCCTAATTTGGCATGTTCATTGTGAGGGTCTCACTTTGAGATTAGTGCACTTGGAGTCTAATTGGAGGAACCTAGGCGAGGTCCATGGAGTGGTGTCGATGAGATTTTGATTGTATCTTACCATCTTATTATCAACAAAAGAGAATTTCCCCTTTCCAAATCTATGCGTCTTTATGTTTATGTTTGTAATTGCTTTCATGAGTATTTAGGCCTTTGGATGATCTTGATGATTATATATATGTTATTGTATATTGTTCTTTGAAATTGTTTCAGGCTAGCTTTGGGAGGAGGCCTGCAATCTAGGAGATAATAGTGAATGGAAAGGATCTACTACAAATGAAAAGACTTAAGGTGCTTACCTTGACTTTCTTTCCCTTTCCCTAATTATCATTAGGTCTTGTTAGATTTGGAAGAAATGGGGTTAATTCTGTCTTTTAAGGTGTCATTTATCTGCCTAGCCACTAGACCTTGACTAGGGGGATTTTCCCCCAAAGCATAAGGGAGGAGTCTGATGACACAAGCTTGAAAGAACGAGAATCGTCAAATCAATCAGGGTCATTCTTAGTCGTTAGATCTCAGAGAGATTTTCTTTTGGAAACATGTTTTCAGGAGAGCTCATTCATAAGGTTGGGTGCATTTCGAATCCAAAAAAGTTAGTCTGACCAAGGTAACCAGTGCACAGTTTTGGGAGCCCGAGATAATCATGGTCGTTGAACAAGCCCGATTGCTGACTATTTAATCTATCAGTCGGACATATTTCCTTGGAAGGGATGAGGGTGAAAGAGAATGCCATGTAATTTGTCACATCAACGTGTCATGTCAGAGGACATGTCATCAAGAGTGGCTGAATCAGAGAATTCCATGTGGCAGTTGAGTGCATGGATTTGAGAAGAATGGTTCCCAAGAGCCTTCAGAAGAGGGTCATTGGAAGGTTTGTTCAGGAAGGAGGTCTTCGATGGAGGAAATATAACAGAGCAAAACCGATAGGCTATTAGAGTTCAGTTTTTAGAGGGGTCGTCAAGCAAGGAAATATTGTTGCTCGTGGAAGATTCTCAATGAGAAGAGTCCTATAGTGTTTTAGACTGCGAATTTCAGAGACATCCACATACCAACAATTTTGACTTTCGATGGAAGAGTCCGAGAAAGAGCTTCTGACAAGCCTATAGAGGTTTAGCTACAACTTGGAAAGGATAGGAAGATGAATGACTGGGATTGATCCCGATTTTGAGAGAAATGGTTTGGATCTAGAGACCACTACATTAGTAAATTAATGATTTTTCCCATGAAAATTCCAGTCTTCGAAGGTCTTCATCTTCAAGGGTATTTTTTAGGGCCTAAACAATGTTTTTAGAAAATCAATTTTGTAGGAAGTTGTGAGTCCTTCTAGGACACACAATCTCTACTTCTAAAATGATAGAGCTCATAGAGAGATTTCCATTAAGCTAAATTGTTCATCAAACAAAGCTTGTATGAAGGAGTTACAACCAAAACAAACAAGGGTAAAATTTAGTACCAAATTTATTTTAGAGGGAATAATTCCTAGCTCAGGAGTCAGTTTGGGGCCCAGGAGTAGTATATGGAAATATCATGGAATGTAGAAGTCATCCATGGAGCCAAATTTGAGTTCTGGGTATTTGAAAATGCATTTGGAGAGAAAGAGGACGCATGTAGGTTGCAGGGTTGAAAAAGGGAAAATGGTCAAAACTTTTGAAAACCATAACTTTATGCTCAGAACTTAGAATTGGGAAAATAAATATTCGATGGAAAGGTATTGAGGAGGAGAATCCATATAATTAGAAAAGTTTACACTCAAATTAGAAGGAAGATGACTACTAACCTTAAAGGGAAAACATGTGCATATGTTTCCATAATTGTAAATTATAATTTTTAGCTATCAAATGTTGTTGTATGCACATTGCTCATAAGATTAAGGTTACATATGGAGCATGAAAGGTTCATAATTAGGTCTACATATATGAGAAAAAGGCAGGGACAATTCTTCAGAAAATGAGTTGATAAAGGACCTATAGCCTCAATGGAGGGGAATTTTACAGGAATCAATGAGATTACATAATATATCCAGATCAGAATTCAAGAGAAAATATGAAAATGAAAAGAGAGCCTAGAAGGATGAGGAATAAGGCATGTGCATATTTTCAAAATATGCATTGGTTTCTTTAAGAATTTGTAGGAATGAGACTTTTGAGTTCAATAAGCAATATGGAAGCCTCCAATAAAATTTTAAGATTGGAAAATAATTCATATGTGAAGGTAAGGTGCAATGTCTCCAGGAATTATTCTATGAATAATTAGAGTAGTGCATCCCCTTTGTTATAGTGCTCAGTGGAAACATGGTACAAGTGTAAATCACTCGATGGATGAGAGAGTGAAAAATCCATTATGTGCAGATTTGTTATAGATGGAAGCAACTAGACTCCACTGAGAGGTAATCCATTAAAACTAATTGGATTTCCGAATTTGACAAATTCCATGAATAGTTGAGATAAGTAGAAAAATGTGTCATGATTGGATGTCAAGATAATTGGAGTATATTACAACACTCAAAGAACTATGACACAAATGAAAGGGAATCGTTGATGCATATAGAGAATGATAAGTACATTTCAAGGGTACTAAATGTATATCCAAGGTAGAAGGACATGGAAAATCAAGAAGAACACATATAGGGAAGTGGTATTCATAAAGGAAATTCCTAAGAGGACACACGGGGAGGAAAAATGGTTTTATGCTTGACATGGTATGCAAAAGAGATGGAACCTAAAAAGGAATTATCCAAATTGTACAAGGAAGCAGGTCAAGCTTGTACAATTGTTTGAGGAAACAAAGAGATAAAGAGGGGAGTGAAGGGGTATAGAATAGGTATTGAAAGGTTGACAAAACACTCATAATAATATATCCAATATTAGTATTCAATTTCTACAGAGTTTGAATGGATTGCAAGGGAAAATGCATAGATATTATCACATAAAACATTAAGCCAATAAGTGAAGAATGTCATTTTCGTGCACTGGGAGTTAAGGGAGGACTCCATAGCCTTGAAGTTAGAGATATGGTGAAGGTGGCAAAGCTTGTTTCAAGAAAAAAGAAATTGTTAAAATATGACTTATCTACTTGTGTCTAAAAGTATTTAGAGCGAGAAAGTTTCCTTTATTATAAGAGCGTGTAGTGAAAGCATGGTACATGAACAAATGGAGTAGTGTAGCATTCCATTTGGAGCAAAATGGTCTTGAGTTACCAAGCAGTGAATCACTCAATAAAGTGAAGAGAGGTATTTAAGTAGAACAAAGCCATGGAAAGAAAAGGGTATTGGAAAAAAGAACATAAAGAAGCATTTCATAACGTTGAAATGAAAATAAATTAGAATGGTATTTCAAGACTGGCTTGGTTAATGAAATTGGGAGTGGTTAATTTGATTGCAATGTTAATATTCAGTTGGAGTAGTGCATGTTACAACACTAGGAATATTGAGGGTTTCAGCCAAATATACTGGGACAAGATTCTCTACAAAAAGGAAACAGTTGTGAGATGGCGACACTAGTGGATCTAGTGGTTGTAAATGCATAATGGCCAAGTGGGGGCTTAGCTAGAAGGTTCGAAATAGGGATCAGTGATGCAAAGATGAGAAGTACAAAAAGCAACAAAATAAATAAACTAAAATAAATATGCACTGGAGTGCATGAAAGAAGTGATGCATGATGCATATGATAAAAATAGAATGCATGTGCATGAAGTGGGCATAATAAGATTTAATCCTTAATGCATATTGATGTGTATTTGCGCATATGGACATGATTGAACGTGTTTGTGGCATGCTTGTAGACTAACATAGGTCTGTTGATATATATATATATATATATATATATATATGAATTGATAATGTTATGATATTTGAATAAGACTAATGATGGATTATGTACCCAGGAAATTGGTTATAGCATAGTTATCTTGTTGCATAAGACAACCATCCATGCGAAGACAAATGAGAATGGTAAAATGATGATAAAGAGGTCAATCAAAAGGATCCTGCAAGCTTCTACAAGATATCAGTTGAGTTGGTAGTACCAATTATTGTAATAACAACCATGGAGGTATGCATTGAGGGTGTTTATGATGCATAAATGCTAAAGGGAATTGAGGTAAGAATTCCCTTAGCTATATTTTCAATATTTGAGATTGATTTAAAGGCAAAGGGACTTGAGTATACAAACTTATTGATGCTTGAATGAATTTATGATGAATTTAATTGCATATGGTGTTATGTTGGTTATGATATTATAACCAAGTAAAGTTAGGGGACATTACTCCTGTTATAACAATGAATGACATAAAAAATGGTCATGTATGAGGCCATGATGTGGTTGGAAATGGAAAGGCTATAGCACCTTCCAAGTGCATAATGGTTTCCCCTGTATAACCAATTTTGGACTGCAACCTCTTTGCCGACACGAGAGAACACTAAGAAAATTACATTCCTAGTGTTATGTGTGGGTTGAAGAGGAAGGTATTCAAATGGTCGGGCAAATAAATGGGGAAGAGTTTGAATCATGTGTTGAGATGTTGGCCAGACCTTCCAACTCACCATGGTTGAATACATGACATAGATATGTGGTATTACAGATTCAATGCAAGGATGCATTATATAAACGTGGCCATGGGTATGGGCACATTAACTTTAATTATAGGTAATGTTTGATTGCATTATGAAAAACTTGGTGTGCTAATAATGCATGTACAATGAATGATAGTTTCATTCTAAATAATACGATTATTGGTTGAATGTCATTTTTAATGTGAATAAGGGATGGAAATGATTGATATGTTGGTAAAATACAAATATGACCTAAGTAACTGATAAATTAAAGAAATATGACCTCATCTTTTCCATTGTGCATTCAAATTAATGTAGATATTTCCACACGTCTAGCAAGACTCCTTGTACTTTTTCTTCATACTCAACTTAGAATATTCATTACTCATGGAATTATCATATCCTTAAAACGATAATAGCTATGATACCAATGCTAAAATATGCACAAGAACAACAATATGACTGAAAAGGCTCACTAGTCAACTCAATTGTATTCACACCAATGCTACATATTTACGTCGATAGGCATACACCTATTGGAAATAGGCACAAATAATGATCTTTTAATTATAAATCTTAATCTTATGGCTAGCAATTGAAGATGCTGGCATATTCTTAGTCATCCTCCCAAATCAATGAATGAGATTTAATATTCATAACTTTCTTTCATTTATAAATGATTACGTTTCCTTGTTTATTTTTTCACATTTACTAAATATGATTAATAATTTACTGCCCTAACCACTGATTGCCACCTTTACCTAATTAACAAGGATTAACCACATTAGTGTTTAGTATAAATTAATTCGTGTCATATTACTGCAGGTGTTTCTTTATGAATCTGAAGCAGCCTAGTGATGGATGCCACATTTGGTTGTGGTTAATCTCGAAGCATTATCTCACTCCTCACACATGCGATGCTTGGGGCAAGTGTTTCATTTTGGTTTGTAAGGGTGTGAAACATGTCACCATTCCAATTAACAGTCGGCCTTTCACTTAACAGGCTGGGTTAACCTGGCAATAATGGGATTAACTTGGCCATTCGCACAATAGTTGGATATGGACACGATTTCAAGTTATGATATGCAGAGCCATCTAATCGTTGATTCAATTACTCTACCCACGTCCAAGAAAACTTCAAAAAGAGCAATTGATTTGCTCCACCTATCTATCCATCCTCATTCGTTCACCTTTCTATCCATCCATTACGTAAACAGATAGAAATGCATGAGGACACACCCAGACCTGAGAGTGTATTCTCATAGCAGAGGGGGCTTGCAGGTTCACAATACGCTTTAGACTTTGAAATTTAGATTTTTGGTTTTTACAGTTTGGATTAGGTATATGATCAGGACTTACTGTTGTTACTATGCTATTAGGAATCATCATGTTGCAGCTGCAAAATTCTGGGAGTATGCGGAGTTGAGCCCCTTGAATTGTCAAATGGCCACACAAATCATCGACCATGCATGAAATATCAGAGCTCTCGGGTCATATATCAATTAATTTCAATTTCTGAATTAAGGATAAATAACTTTGAGTGGTAATGATTATGAATTCCTTTATTTGTTGCAGGGTTATTGTTCAAGGTGCGAGTGGTGGAAGGAAAATTAGATGAGTATTTGGATGTTGTTAAGTAATTCGTTAAAGAGATGGGAGCTCGGGAAAATTAGATGAGAATTTGGATGTTGTTAAGTAATTTGTTAAAGAGATGGGAGCTCCTTTCTTCGATTTCATCTTCCTCAATCACTAGAAGGACCGTTATATGCTGGATTATTTGTTGCTAAAGGAGAAGGTCATGATATACAGAGTAAAGATCCATTAATATAATATACATCTGAAATCTTTGAGATTCTCTAAAGAAAAAGTGTGGTGTAACATACATATATACAGAGTAATGGTATTTTATCAGGATGATATATGTATAAAATATATGATATTCTTTAAAGAAAAAGTGCGGTGTAACATACATATAATGGTATTTTACGAAGTTGTACTTTAAAAGTATAATTAGGGTTTGTAAATTTAATACCCCTATCAACGTTCATCATCCACAATTATTGTGGCTGTGCTAGTTATAATACAATTGGTGATGCTATTTCATAGAGAGATTTTCTCTAGATCCTAACGCCTTGCATGGTGACTAGAATAGGAAATATCAAGTAACTCACTTAGTCATCATTGATGATAAATTATTATTATCCTAAATGTTTAATACAAATAATGGTGACAATAAGAAATTGTGATTGCTTAAGGTAAACCATGGACTAACAATGATGCCATAGGGATAACACTTTTTGGTGGTATGAAAAGTATTGTACTTTAACGATATATAGTTTTTTTTATCAAAATATTGCGCGTCTTTTTAAAATAATTGTTTGGTATACTAGTATTGGCGTTGTTCCATTCTTACAGGTCTTCAAATAAAGGGTGGATTTGCATATCTAATTTATGATCCCATAATGACATCTTGGCATTCAATAAGTTTAGGAAATTAAGTGTTTGATTAGTATAGGCACTTCCTCCCTGAGAACCATAGGTAATGAACCATTGAAAAAAGTATATTTAATGGGAAGGAAAAGACTAGAATAAAACCATGAAAAATGACACCTTGACTATGGAAATTGGAATAAAATAAGAATCATCAAGGTAATCAATTGTTCTCCATATCATATGTAACATTATACAATTTATATTTATATTTAACTTTTATCAACCTAATAGTTAATTTTGTTTCATTTATGTTTTATAAATGTTTTTAACACATTAACAAACTTTTGGAAAGAATGAAAAGATACTCCATCCAATTCAATAGGCTTCCCTACTATGAGCACTTATAATTAACTTGATATAATGCAAATTGGTAAGAGTGTTACAAAATCATTATGAATAATCTTATATGGAAGGAGAAACAAAGATAAAATCGTTAAAGTTGTAGTCACATTCAGGAAGCCAATCGTAATGAAAATTTTGATTCAATATTTTTCAAGAGATAGACAACCAGACAATATTTTGTACTTATTTACAAATCATGAAAGAAATGTTGTAAAATATGTCATTCATAAAATTAAATTTCCCACTAGGTTTGCTTCATAAATAAACAATAGCTTAATGAATAAATGTGATTTTGGTGGGGTAAAAGCTCATGATTGGCATACCTTTATTAAGGTATTTTGTTAAATCATTTTAACATTATTCATTTTTAAGAAAATGGGTATTTTTGGAATTAAAGAAAAAAAATAATGATTTCTTTTGTGTTACATCATGTTCTACCTCTATCTCTTGCTGACATATTTGATAAGAACATATAAAACATTATATATGATCTCGAAAAGTACATGAGGTAAGTAAAAAAGTTGTATTTGAAAGGTAATTAGTGCATAAATCGTTGACCTGTGATTTACTTGCATTGTGTAATTATTAATTTGTTGAAACATGCAATTTGCTTGCTTCATTTTTAGGTAGTTAACATCTAAATAAATACATGCAGAAGATGTGAAGTATTGGAAGAGAGAAATTCCTTGGCCAATGTGTGAAATTGAAAAGTATCTACCTATGACATTTTTCAATACACAAGAGCATTACCTCATAGACTTAGTCAAGGAGATTGAAATGTGTGGACGTATAAACACAAGGTCAATTTGGATGGTGGAGAGGAAATTGAAGGCATTGAAGGATTTTATTAGAGAAAGATCATGCCTTGAGGGCTATATGGTATAACAACATTTCATGTATATTAGTGAGTATCTTCTTAAAGTAGCAACAAATATCAATGTGCCTCACATTTGGGATGCCAATTTTGTCAACAAACATGAAAGGAAGGATTTATTGGGGAAAGGTAGAATGAGGGAAGTGAAAGGTGAGACAATAGATATCTATAGTCATTTGTATTAAATTTTATCAATTTCATCGTACTTATTTCATTTTTATTCATCCATCATTTATTAAGCTTTATCGTTACCTAATTATTCAATTATTCTTTCTTCATATAGGTGGTCGAGAGTGGGATGCACAACATTTTTACATTGCAAATAATCTCGACTAATTGAAGGTATGGATAGAATGATGTATAGAAGTTTATGCTAGGTTATCATGGGATGGGGTACAAGAGTTGATCAAAATAGTTAATCATTTTGAAGATACTAATCTTACTTATGGGCTTCAACAATCCCATCTTTAAATCATGATTTTAGCATAATTTACATATTTTTTTGTCTACCTTTTTAGCCTTTACCTATCATTTTATCATTCATATGAAAATTTTGTCATAAGGTATTTATTGGCTTGCATTTTTTCACATTTCATAGATTATTTGATAATAGGTAGGAAGAGTATGTACTTATGACCACCTACATAAATGCTGCAGATTTTGTATGCTACACGTTGTTGCAAAAACTCTATAGGATGTTGCAGAACCTTCTATATTGTAGAACCTTCTTCATTGTGGAAACTCTACAGGATGCTACAAAAAATCTACAGGTTGTTGTGGATCTGGTTTTACAAATATAGAACAAATCTTGAATTTTGTGCTAAGGACTTAGAACTCCATGTGGAAAAACAACAAAGTAGTTGGATGAGAATCCATATCCTTGGAGTGGGATCACATTGACATAATATTTTATAGAATGCATGCATGGAACATAACTATGGCATATTCTAACTCTCATGTGATTGTAAACAAAGAAAAGTATAATTTGTATTTTGTAGCAAGTTCATTGATGAACCAACCCAGTAATAGTTGCGGTTAAGAATAAGTTTAGAAACCATTGATGCTTGAGTTATGAAAATAATAAGTTTATGTGTGTTTTTATTCAATCCATTGCTAGTTTTCGTGAGTACAACTTCTTAATTTTAGACATCCAAGGGATGCCATAAAAGAAAACCTCCTACACTTGTAAAATATATAGAGGAAACGTTGAAGAAATTTATTTCTATAAGCATAATTTAGTTTTAATTGAAATTGCTTGATCTTAGGTGTTTCCTTCTACATGTTCATGTTAAGTTAATTTAGCCACTATTGTACTTTTCCAACACTTTGTATGGGGAGGTAGAGCCCACTCCAATAGGATAGGTGTTGTAGTATTTAGTTATGTAGGATTGTATTGTTAGTAGTTTATATTTGATTTTGATTGCATTTAGAATTACTTGTGGTTTGATAATTTATATTTTCCCATAGATTGCAGTTGATTTTATAATTCCCTTGTAGATCAAAATTGCCATTTCCTTCATCAAGATTGTCATATTTTAGTTTGCTTGCATTCCTTTTATCAGTCATATTTGTTGCACTTTAATTCACTTAATAAACTTGCATTTCAAATTTGGAGATTTGTTTTTCTTTAATAAATTATAATCATTCTCAACAATTGTGTTCAATTTGATAATCTAATTTACTACTTTGTATTAAAAACAATGATCACGTTTGGAAAGAGTAGCCTTTACACTTTAGTTTTTGAAATTTACTTCTCTGTCAAGGTGTGGTGTGAATTTACTTTCATCACTTTACTTTCTATCACAATGTGAATTTACTTCAATACTTTACTTTCCAACATAGTGTGAATTTACTTTTAGTACTTTACTTTCCAACACAATGTGAATTTACTCTTGTGTGATTTACTTTCCTTGCAACTTAGTTCCAATACTTGTTTAGCTTCCTAGTTCCTTGCCAAAACTTTTGTAACTGTACATATCATTGTTCGTAAGTGAGATTAATGAAACTGCAACTTCACATTAGATAAACCATTGAAAGAAGGAAGTGTGTCTTGCATATATAATGCATGGTAATTCACAAGTCAAAACAAAACCCCAAGTTTACAAATTTAATGCATAGACTCTTTGCTCGCTTTGTTATAAATTAGGAAGGTAATTAAAAAACCTGTCATTTTGGTTCCATTTTCGGCGAGTTGCCAAAGGAATAATAATACTCATACATCACCCAAGGTCTATTCAAAAGGTCTATTCAAAATTTCTTGAGATCCAAAAGGTCTATTCAAAATCACCCAAGACACTAACCCCCTTTCAATAAAATCAATAAAAAGAGTAGGCCTCAGGAACTCCAATTCTTGTAAAAAGACACCAAAATATGAAACCATAATATCCAAATCTTCAGCAAAAGGGAAACATGTCCCACCAATTGAAGAATCAATACATTGAGATGATCCTATAGCAGGAGATACTTCTACAATTTAGGCATAAATTTTACTTCCAACTCTAGATTCAACCAACACAGAGGAACTTCTCAGTGGATAGCCTAACATATAATTTCATTCAAATGTAGTTCAAGAAATAGCAGAATCCCCCTCTTCTACAAAATCAATAAAACATCAAAGGCCCAATTTTCAGGACTTGTGGTACAACATGGAGAAAAAGGAGTTGGAGTCATTAAGGAAGAGACTATTACATTGGAGTTTCCAATCAGAAACCCGAGAGGGATGGCACATATGAAGAATATTCCCCCTTCATCCTTGCCAAATTTAAATGGGACGGTAAGCAAGGAGTCAACTATGTTACTATTTGAATTTGATGTCCTCTGTAGGAGTTAGGAATATGTCTCGAATGCCCTTAAATTGAAACTATTCCCTACCACATTGAAAAATGCAACGCTATGATAATTTACGAGGCTCGGTGGAAACAATATTGGAAGATGGGAAGAAATGACAGAAACATTCCCTAAAAGGTATCATGATTATTGCAACGAAAAATATCGTAAAGAATACATCTTCAAGATGACCCAAATAAATGACAAGAACCTAGAGGAATACATAGAATGGTTCCAATACAATTTACGGTGGTCAAAACAGAGTAAGTTGGATGACAAAACTCTATGAATTCTTTTGTTGAGAGGAATAAAATATGATTTCATTGATCTTTTAAATCTAATGGGGGTTTGATATGTCTCCTGGATAATCTATGGTGAGATTTGAGACCTTTGTAAAAGGTACTCAAGAGGAACTTCCAGTCCAAGGAAGGGACCAAGAGACATGATAGCCATAATTACAATGGGGGAAGCATCACTAGAGTAGAGATTGGAAAAATGCTATAATATTTTGAGATTGATATACTCAACACCTTGATTTCACAACCAGACACCTTGCAAGGTAAGAAAAATCAAGATGAATAAGAACGCGCTTTATCGATTTTCTTCCCCAAGTTTAAAAAGAAGCATCCCTTGAAGGATTGTCCATTAAACAACATCGTGATATGAAAAATCTATGAACATAAACATGATACTAGTAGATGTCTAATGCAAGAACGAAGTTAAAACCTACTAGATCCTTCTTGAAACCGACATAATTCAACTGGTGGACTCGCAGATCACCCACATAACCAATCACAGTACGAGTTTATGAAACAATAACACATGGGTTCCTTGCAGGTTCACCACCGATCATCCACAAATCAACGATTCACAATGATTGCAGGACCTCAATGTGCTCGCAGTTTATCAGAGAGTTCAATCTCTGAAATATGAAAATTTATCACCCCAACTTGTTTAATCATGGTCGTTGATCCTCCACCCCGTCGAGATCAACTGTGTTGGATTATTTCGAGGCTTCAAACAACATGCCGGTTAATTTCTCCTTCGCGCTCCAAAATCCTTTCGGTCCGTCGATTTCAATTCGATGGATGGAGTTTAAACACTTAACTCCAATGGATCTTTGATATATCTGACCGCTGACATTTCTCCTCCTCCAGGATCAACGATCCAACTTCTTCGTCGGTGACAGCTTTGTGGGAGCCTGATCTGATCATGGTTCCTCCTGGATCTTTTATGATCTTTATCTGGGTTTATCGAAGGGATTCTTGCAATCCTAAGCCTGCAAATTATCTAAGGGAGGTTTTGGTACTCTTTAATTACATACAAAACAATTCATAATCATAGGTTAATGAATAATATGCTCACGCAAAAATTCAATGTTTAAAATACCAATCATTTTATTCATCTGCGGGATCATTTACAAATTTCAGATCTCGCTGGCTCAACCAGGAAAATCCTTCGAATCTCCTTTGTTGCTTACTCTCACCTACCCTCCAGCGGCTACCCTTCTATTACAATACTCATTAAATTTAAGCTCTACCAAGCCTCAACTATTCTAACAAATTGATCATTCCTAATCCCTACAATTTCTCTCATTGTCTATAATTGAAAATCAAACTAAACTTCCTAACCACTAAGCTTCTCGATGCCTTCTAGAGGCTAAAGAGAATCAATTACAAATAAAATGAAAATTAGGTAACAAACTCCCTTAGTAAAGGTTTTGACCCATTCGATCAAAAGAGATCAACTTTGTTTGGATGCTCCTGCATCATACTCTCGGGGAAGAAAATAACTGTTGATCATGTCTTTAGGATCAACATGATATTTCTGCACCTCTGTTATTGTCACCCAATTAGAATCCTCTGTTGGCTGACCTTTCCATTTCACCAAATACTGAAAGTATTATTTGCCTCCGGTTTTCTTTGTCATTTGTTTGTCTAAAATTTTCTCAATTTCTTGTTGTGCCTTCTTAGGTAATTGTTATTCCCTTTTGATCTGATTTTCCTCACCTACAGGTTCATCTGTTGTCCCATTGTCTAATTCCTTGAAGGGATACAAGTTTGCCACATTGATTATTGGAGATATTCCAATGTCATCTGAAAGTTCCACCTCATATGCATTTACAGAAAACCTCCTTAGTATTCTACAAGGCCCAATTTTCTTTGGCTTCAACTTGTTATATGTCCCTATAGGAAACCTTTCCTTTCTCAAATACACCATGACCCAATCACCAACCTGAAAATCCACTTGCCTTCTTTTCATATCATCTCTTTTCTTGTATTTTCCACTTCTCTCCTGTAGTTTCTATTTGACATTCTCTTGGATCTCATATATGTTGACTGCAAAATCTTCACCACCAACACTCCTCATTTCTTTCTTTCCTAGATTTCTCAATTCATATACTCCCCTTGGATGCATTCCATAAACTATCTAAAATGGACTCATACATGTATTCATGTTTGGAGAATCATTATAAACAAATTTTGCTTGGACAAGCAATTGATCCCATTGCTTTGGGTTCTCATACACCAAGCTTCTCAAAATAATCCCTAAACTTTTGTTTACTACCTCTGTTTTCCCATCAGTGTGAGGGTGATATGCTAAACTAAAGTTAAGTTTTTACCCAACTTCCTCCATAATGTCCTCCAGAAATGACCTACAAACTTGGTATCTCTATCAAAGACAATACTTATAGGTAGTTTATGCAACCTTACTATTTCTGAGAAAAACAAATTTGCAATGTTATTTGCATCATTAGTCTTTTTACAAGCAATAAATGAGCCATCTTTGAAAATATATCTACCACAACATGGATATAATCGTTTCCCTTCTGAGTTTTTGGTAAACCCAGAACAAAATCCATGTTGATAGAATCCCAAGGTCTATTTGGGATAGGTAAAGGCTAATACAATCCTATTTTTTGACTCTTCCCCTTTGCATGTTGACAGATCATGCACTTCTCCACAAATTTATTTACATCATTCTACATTCCTGGCCAATAATAAAAATTACTTACCTGAGCATATGTCGTGTCCTGACTAAAGTGTCCTGACAACCCTCCACTATGCTTTTCCTTTATCAAATTTTCCCTCATGGAACACTTAGGTATGCATAGCTTACTGTTTTTGAACAACAGACCTTCTTGTAGCATGTAGTCTAACCATTGATCTCTATTGTGGAAACATGGTTCTCACAAACTGCATAAACTTTCTGAAAATAGGCATCCTCTTTATACATTGATAATAATTCATCAAATCCTAAAGTGTTGACTCTAACTTCTTGTAAAATTAAATTTACTCTTCTCAAAGCATCAACAACTCTATTAGATTTTCCACTTATATGTTTGATCACAAAAGTGAAACCTTGCATAAATTCCACCCATTTAGCATATATTTGGTTCATCTTGTGTTGACCACTTATAAACTGCAATGCATGATTATCTGTATATAAAATGAATTCCTTAGGAATTAAATAATTCCTCCACTTCTTAAGTGCTTGGACAATTGCATAAAAATCTTTATCATATGAAGAATATTTATGTTTTTCCTCATTCAATTTTTCACTAAAATGTGCAATTGGTCTCTGCTTCTGACTCAATACAACCCCTATTGTTGTCCCACTAGCATCAGTTTCAATTTGGAAAGTTTTATCAAAACTTGGTAAGGCCAAAACGGGTTTTTCAGTGACCTTTTTCTTCAATGATTTAAAACTCCTATCAGCTTCTTTAGTCCATTTAAATGGTTGTCTACTGTCCTTGACAGTCTCAACTATGGGTGTACAAATCTGTCTGAAACTTCTAATAAATTTTTGGTAAAAACTTGCAAGACCATGAAAGCTTCTTACCTCATATACACTTCTTGGAGTTGGCCAATCAAGAATTTTCTGTACCTTTTCTGGATCCATCTTCAAGACTTCATCAAAGACTACAAATCCCAAATATATCAGCTCCTTCTTCATGAAACTAGACTTCTTCAAATTTATCAGCAATTTCTCCTTTTGCAGTTTATTCAAAACCATCTTAAGATGTTTCAAATTCTCCTCTTTAGTATGACTGTAAATTAGAATGTCATTAAGATAAACAATAACAAATTTCCCAATGTATTCTTTCAATACTTCATTCATTAATCTCATGAATGTACCTGGTGCATTTGAGAGCCCAAAAGGCATCACCAACCACTCATACAAACCATTGTTTGTTTTAAATGCGGTCTTCCATTCATCCTCCTCTCTAATCCTTATCTGATGATAACCACTTTTTAAATGCATTTTTGAAAATTATCTCGAACCAGATAAACAATCTATCAAATCATAAATTTGAGGTAATGGAAACCTATACCTGATAGTAATTGTGTTGATATCCCTAGAGTCAGTACACATGCACCATCCTCCGTCCTTCTTTGGGCTAAGTACTATTGGTACTGCACATGGACTCAATTTTTCCTTTACCAGTCCTTTACCCAACAATTCCTGCACCTGTTTCTTAATTTCCTCATTTTCTTGAGGGGTCAATCTATAAGCTACTTTGTTAGGCAAAATTTCTCCTAGTATTAGATCAATATGATGGCTGATACTTCTCATAGGTGGTAATGCATTAAGAAGTTCATCTACTATAATATCAGCAAAATCATCAAGCATACCTTGAGCTTCTTCAGGTAGATCATTTAATTTTGTAGCAATAAATATTACCATTGGCTTACCAATTAGAGAAAAATGTAACTCCTCATCCTTCTTAATTCCTTGAAAAATTTCTTTTCCACTCATCAATAGGACAATGGGTTATGATTCACCTTTAGTTGTCTCGTCCTTCAAAGGCACCAACATATGTTTCTTCATGCATTTCTCTAAGGAGTAAGTATTCCTTCTACCATCATGAATGGATTTCCTATCATATTGCCAAGTTCTTCCCAAAAAACATGGCATACATCCATTGGAATTATATCACATAACACCACATATTTATAGTTACCAATTTGTATTTCCACCTTACACTGCTCATTCACCAAGATCTCATGTCCTTTCTGCAACCAGGACACTCTATAGGGAGTGGGATGTGTTAGCACTAGAAGTCACACCTAGATTGTTGTAGATGTAAGCCTAGTACCCATCAAAATTTTGTACGTTTATATTGAGTTTAAGGTTGAGTGGATCAAACAGAATGAGCAAGAAAGGGAGAGGGAAGCAAACTGTAGATCAATAGGCGACACCATTGGGAAGTGGAGTCATAAACACTCTACTCATCGAAGGCACTAAAGTTGCTCAACAGACAACAAGATCATATGCTAATAGATAGAAGAATGGAGGGAAACATAAGATAGAATGTTCACTAAAAAAATATTCTCTCAGTTTAATAAATCAACAAATACTTGAATAAAACAATGACTAATGGGAAAAATTACAGTAAATCCTCTGCTGCTTAGGGATCCATAAATCATTGGCAACCTTTGATCCTCAAATATGCAATATATTCAAATAAGAATATTTATAAAACACAATAATTACAATATGAAAATCATAGCTCTCATGAGTCTTCAATAGCAGTAATGATTACAATCATAAAATTCCCTCAGGCTTACAAATGAACACACACACAGGGAAATTGCCTGCTCCAAAGCTCTCTAGCCTCTCTTGGCTCATGAATCTTGGTCTTCTTGATTCCTCTTACACATTAAACAGAAAATAACATCCAAAATATTCTTAGGAGGTCGAAACCCATATCTTCCATTGGATTCTAGGCCTTCGAGATAGGTGGAAACAGTCAAAGAGACAAGAATCCAACAAATTGCTAATTTTCAGGAAGTTGTTGGAAGCAATTAATAAATCTTTTGCCAACTCACTGCATGAGGTTTTAATGGAGATAAATTTTAGGTGTAGTTTTCCTTTAGCATCTAACTGATCTCTAATAAGGAATTCAAACCCTCCTTGACAGATGGAAACCTCCAAACAAGGAAAATATCCAAAAACTATGCAAAACAGAGAGTTTGCAGCGCCAATTTGCAGTGCACTGGTGTTTTAATTATATCTCTTGAATGCCAACTTGGGTCAGGCTGAAATTTGGTTAGCAAGTCAACAAGGCTATCATTATCCTCCAAAAAACATTTCAGAGAAACCCACATCATCGTTCAAAGTTATGATCAAATCTTTAGAAGACTCTGTTATAGGAAATGAGTTTGCAGTGCCTGACAACGGCGCTGCGAACTTTCTTGTAGGTGTTGTTTTGTGCCAAATCAACTAAAATGATTCCAAAACCATGAAAGAAGCCTTGAAAACCTATGATAAACTTGCTACAACTTCTGAGTAACCAATGAGCAGATTTTAGAACACCAAAACATTGGGTTTGAGAGTTAGCAGCACATGAACATTAACAATTTGCAGCACCAACAATACATAACATCTTTATATCCTTACTCAACCTTTTAATAAGCATGTAAATCATCAAGGGGTACCTAGTATGTTCTGAATTTAGGCTAGTGTTTTGTGGACCTGAGCTGGACTTAGAGGGAGGCATCCAATGTGCTAATAGGATGTGTCATCCTCTTCAATCCCAACTTCTCTACAATCTCTTTGGAAACCAAGTTATTTGTACTATCATTGTCTATGACCACTTTTCAACACTTACCTCCTGACTTGCATACATTCCTGAACAATATTTTCCTCTAAGTCAGTTCAATCAATTCCTTTTATGCCTTAACCACGACCCTTTTCAACATCAATGACTCTCCTACCTCAGGAGCTTCTATTTCAACTGCTACATGTGTTGGTTCTTCCCTTGCTTCTGCTACATTTACATTCCTCCGGTTTGTTTCTTTATTCTTAGGACAGTCCCAAGACATATGTCCTACTTCTCCACATGTAGAACATTTTATTTATCTTCCTCTGCCTCTTCCTATGAAGCCAAATATTCTACCCCTGGAATCACCTATTCTTGGTGATTGGATGCCTGAGGTTTCTCCTTCACTTTTAGTAATCCGGATCCTTCCTTCACTAACATATCCTTTGCCACGAGTTGTACCTTTTCCTCTATTCCTTTGACTTTTCTTCCTTGCAATCTTCTCCTCAGCTTTCAAAGCTGCTTGATATGCATCCTCAACAGCCTTGAGAGTCAACAAACCTATTTCATCTTGGATATCATATCTGAGACCATTACTATATCTGGGCACCTTCTCCATATCTCCTTCTATGTGTCCATCCCTGATATTCAGCTTGTATAATTCCTCTGTATACTCCTTAATTGTCATGCCTTTCTGCCTCAGGGTCTATAATTGATTAAAGAGGTTCAACTGGTAGTATTTGGGCATAAATTTAATTTTTATCTTGTTCACAATCTTATCCCATTGATTAATCTTTGATTTACCTTTCCTCTATCTATGTATCTACAATTCATCCCACCAAATGGTTGCATGTCCCTTCAGTCTGGTCGCTGCATACCTCACCTTATTCCTATCTTCAACCTCTTCAAACTCAAAATATTTATCCATGGTGTTGATCCAGTCCATTATATCATCCACATTTAGACTTCCATCGTACACATGAACTTCTACCTTTGGTCTGCTACTAGCCTTTGCCAACATTATGAATATTCTTTCATCTTGTGTTTCTTCTGCTTCTTCTTCATAACATTGAACCTCTGCTTCATCACTGATATAACCAGCTTCAATATTTATTCTCCGATACGTATCCATGGCATCCATTCTAACGTGTAGTCTTCGCAATTCCTCTAATACAACATCATTTCCATCTTCTCTACCTCGACCTTCTACCAAGAGGAACTCCACCTTGCCTCCTCGGTGGCATGGTTCACTTATCAAGAGAAATTGGTCGCTCTGATACCAAATTGATGCAAGACCAAAGTTAAACCCTTCCATATCCTTCCTGAAACTGACAGAGTTCAACTGGTGGACTCACAAATCACCCACAGAACCAATCACAGTACAAGTTTACGCAACAGTAACGCGTGGGTTCATTACAGGTTCACCACCGATCATCCACAAATCGATGGTTCATAGTGATTGCTGGAGCTCAATATGCTCACGGTTTATTGGAGAGTTCAATCTCCAAAATATGAAAAGTGCTCGCTTTGACTCATTTAATCATGGTCATTGATCCTTCACCCCATCGAGATCAACGATGTTGGATGATTGTGGGACTTCAAACAACACCTCTATTAATTTCACCTTTGCACTCCCAAATCCTTTCGGACCATCGATTTCAATCGGGTGTTTGGAGTTTATCACTTAACTCCGATGGATCTTTGATAGATCTGACTCTTGAAATTTATCCTCCTCCAGGATCAACATTCCAACTTCTTCGTTTGCGACAACTTTGTGGAAGCCTGATATGACTAGGGTTCCTCCTGTATCTTTTACAATATCTATCTGGGTTGATTGAAGGGATTCCTACAATCATAAGCCTGCAAATTATCTAAGGGAGGTTTATGTACTCTTTAATTATGTACAAAACAATTCGTAATCACAGGTTAATGAATAATATGCTCACGCAGAAATTCAATGTTTAAAATACCAATCATTTTATTCATCTGTAGGCTCAGTTACAAATCTCAGAGCTCGCTGGCTTGAACATGATAATCCTTCGAATCTCCTCTGCTACTCACTCTCAACTACCCTCCAACAACTACCCTTCTATTACAATACTCATCAAATTTAAACTCTATCGAGCCTCAACTATTCTAACAAGCTGATCACTCCTAATTCCTACAATTTCTCTCATTGTCTATAATTGAAAAACAAACCAAAATTCCTAACCACTAAGCTTCTCAATTCCTTCTAGAGGCTAAAGAGAATCAATTACAAATACAATGAAAATTAGGGAACCAACTCCCTTAGTAAAGGTTTTAACCCATTTGGTAAAAAGTGATCAACTTTGTTTAGATGTTGCATCAATGTCCCTCTTTTCCATGGTTTAAATCCATATACCAAGGAGCAACCAAAAAATCCGAGTAATTTTTCCTCATCACTCAGAAACAACCTTGGCATCCTTTTCCCCCAGGTATGACCTCCAACCATTTGCAAACCTATACTTCTTATTGGACTAACCCATAGTTGTAGTATCCTCCTTATCCTTGGTACCCCTCCATGCCTCACCATCAATGGATACCTCATCCAACCCAAAATAACCCATGGAAGTAAGGATGGTGAAATTATCCTTTTGGGAACGAGTAACAAACCCCCCTTCATTTCCCTCAAAAATCACAAGCTCCACTTATGCAATTTCTCCTGCAACAATAAATCCAGTTGCTTGTGAATAACTTGTTGCCATGATAAAAAAATCCTGCACAACCCACTTCTAACCCAAATAATAAATATGATAAACCCATCTATACCATTGAGTTTCCTGGTTACCCTACCTATTCCATCTCCTCCATGGAGTTCCAGGATATCCAATTATGATCAGGGAGAACCCTCAATAAATGAACTTCTCTTGCCATCACAGAACATGATGAGGATGGTGTTTAATATACTACATCATTATGATGACCAATCTCCCACAACACTTCAATCGACTCCTCCTCAAACCTCAAACCGATTGCAATCCACATGGGTTGCACAAATCCCTCCATATATAGATATTTTGACCCTAGACGAACCCCGAACTCATCCCAAGTTTGATTTCTTGGGAGAATTAAAGAATATGTGTATAAGAGACCCACTATATCATTTAATAAATTATGTTCCATATACACTAAGTTCGTGAGATAATTTTTCATAAGGAAACTAGGCGGAAAAATAAAGGACCCTCAAACTATCCAAGTAATTGGGAAATTGACAAATTTGATGCTAGGTAAAAGCCTTACTGCCAAATATTCATACTAGGATCCCCATATTAGATTTCCAAATTAATGATGTCCTTATTCCCAACACTCTAATTGACTTGGGAGCTGCATCAATGTGATGACAAAGGAAAATACGAAAAATCTTGAATTTTCCAAGCTACGACATACTCCCATAGTCCTTCAAATAGTCAATCGATCCACAATCAAACTTGAGGGTATTATGGAAGATGTAGTGATCTTCATGAATTCCTGGGAGTATCCTACAATTTTCATGGTTCTGCAATCCAAATCCAACTTGGGAGGCTACCCTTTGATCCTAGGGAGGCCATGGCTAGCCACATATGATGCTTATATTGGTATAGATATGAAAATATGACTATATCCCACAACAATTCTATTAAGAGACTCACTCTATACCCACCTGTCAAACCTAGCACAAAACAATAAATGCCTATATGGGTGGAAGGTGAGGATAGTGATGATGAAGAGAGTGTCCATTAATTTCTTACATTAGATCAATATATCTCTCTCAAGGAACATATCGAGGACAATGTGATCAATAACTTTATAACCAATTCTTACTCATCCTCACAATCAACTTCTCAAATCCTCAACCATATCGTGGATCCAATTATTCAAAAGAACTATTCATTAGCTAACATGGATACAACAACAAACACCATACCCATTCCTCTCTATGACAACCAAATCCATTAGTATAGTAATAGATATTGACCCGGGGAGAACATTAACTGTTAATTCTAAATTATCAACGCCGCAAAAGGAGTATCTCATCGAATTTACTCCTTATATATATATAAGAGGACTCTTGACCTATCTGATAGCCCCAATGTAGGATGAATCCTACCCTACAAGAAATGGTGAAAGATGAGTTGCAAAATTTACTCATTGTAAATTTTATATACCCTATCTCTGAT
>ML782045.1:571287-583297 GCA_009831015.1 Picea engelmannii
TATATATATATAAGAGGACTCTTGACCTATCTGATAGCCCCAATGTAGGATGAATCCTACCCTACAAGAAATGGTGAAAGATGAGTTGCAAAATTTACTCACTGTAAATTTTATATACCCTATCTCTGATAGCCAATGGGTTTCACCACTTGGATCGTTCCAAACAAATATGAGAAGTGGAAAATATGTGTCGATTATAGGGAATTAAACAAAGCCACTCACAAGGGTAATTTTATGTTACCCTTTATCAATCATGTCCTTGACACACTAGTAGGGAAGAAATATTTTTCCTTCCTTGATGGGTTCATCGAATATAACCAAATCCAAATCACCCTCGAGGATTGGGACAAAACTACTTTTACCTTCTCATGGGGAACATTTTCCTATCGAGTACTCCCCTTTGGACTCTTTAACACACCAACTACTTTCCAATAGGCTATTCTTAGTATCTTTTCAGACTTAATTCATGACTATGTAGAGATGTACATGGATGACTTCATAGTATACAATAATACATTTGAAGAATCTTTGGCTAATTTGGAGAAGGTTCTCAAAACATGCAAGGAGACAAAAATTTCCCTCATTAATGAAATTTTTTTATGCTACTTTCTTAAGGAATTGTTTTGGGTCACCACATTTCTCCTGTAGGCATCAAAGTGGAAGCGGAAAAAAATGAGATAATAGTCAACCTTCCTATTCCAAAGACACATAAATATGTACATACTTTCCTAGGACATGTTGGTTATTATCGTCGTTTTGTTAAAAACTTTACAAAGGTTGTGTTCCCTTTATTTTTATTACTTTCAAAAAATGGATATTTTACTTGGAGTAATTAATGTCGGTGTGCTTTTGAAGCTCTAAAAGAGAATTTATTTGTAGCACCAGTCATAAGGGGAATAGAATTGTCCTTACCATTTCATATATCTATTATCTATTGATTCTTCAAACACCACAATTGGAGTGGTGCTTAGGGAATGTGACGAACAAAATACCTATGCTATATTTTTTTATCAACAAGAACCTAACGTCTACAAAGCTCAAATATACAGTAACAAAAAAATAATTCTTTGTTGTTGTTTATTCTATAAATATTTTTCGTCATAACATAACAAGAAATCTTGTGTTTATGCACACCGACTACTCTGTCATCCACTACTTAATGAATAAACCATCACCCATGGTAGAGTGACTAGGTGGCTATTGCTACTATAAGAATTTAGCATCACCAAACTTGATAGGATTGGGAGGGATATCATTTTTTATTACTTCCTTTCAAGTCTCACCAATGATGGAGATACGCTTCTTGTTGAGGTTGTTTTCCCCAATGAACACTTATTTTCATTATCTAGTAACACTCAGTGGTTTGAAGATATTGCTAACTACTTGGCTGCAGGGAAACTTCCAACACATATTTCACCGAAAGAATGAAAAATGATTATTAATAAAATTGATTCATATTCCTGGATTCAAGGCTACCTCTTTTACACTAGGTTGGATTACATGATCCGACGTTGTGTTCAAGACGATGAAATTCATGACATCCTAAAAGCTTGTCATGATGAGCCCTGTGGAGGACCCCTTTTCAACAAAAGAATTGCTTATAAAGTGTTGCATATAGGGTACTACCAACCTACTATTTTTGAGATGCCCCTAAGTATTGAAGTCATGATAGCTACCAAAGAACATGACAGTCTACCCAATCATATGAAATATCACTTCAAACTTAGCTTGTGGTGGAGCCCTTTGAGAAATGGGATTTAGAATTTGTGGGACATATTAACCCTCCATCCATACATAATACCTATATCTTGGTTTGCATCAACTATGTTACCAAATGGGTCAAGGTCAGAGCACTCTGAAGGCCACTAAACAAGTAATGGTAGAGTTTCTCTATGGGGAAATTTTGTCCGATTTGAGGTACTACAGGAAATTGTTACAGATGGAGGGGAAAATTTTACTTCAAATCTCATTTGGACCATCATGAAACAATATCATATCCAACATAATATAACCACACCCTACCATCAACAAGCCAATGGTCAGGTGGAAGTCACCAACAATATTTTGCAGTCTGTATTGACCAAGACCATACAACTATATCTCAAAGATTGGGCCGAAAGACTTCTGGAAGCTCTTTGGGATTATTATACTCCATAGAAAAACAACACAAGTTTCACCTTGTATGAACTTGTATAGGGTAAATATGTTATTCTTCCCATAGAGTTTGAAGTAGAGACATTGAGAATTGCACTGCGACTAGGAATGGACCTCTCAAAATCCCAACAAAATCGCCTAAATCAGATCAATGAGATGGATGAAATTTTTCATGGTTGTTCATGCCATTTGGTTTATGTAATTCACCAACTACATTTTTGAGATTGATGAGTGATGTATTTCACCCATATTTAGATTCATTTGTTATATTGTATTTGGATGATATATTAGTTTATAGTTACGCATAGGAGGAGCACATCTCACATCTCATGAAGGTGTTAGAGACTCTTAAAAAGAACCAGTTGCTTTCTAATCCCAAGAAATGTTAGTTTTCTCAATAGTCATGGTTGTATTTGGGGTATGTGATAAGTAGAGGGGAGATCAAGATAGATCCCACAAAAATGGAGGCCATCATAAAATGGTCAGTTCCCACTAATGTCACTAAATTTAGGAGCATCGTTGGGCCAAGACATTACCTATGGAATTTCATAGCATCCTTTTTAGGGGTAGCTTCACCAATCCATACCATAACAACAAGAAGTAAGAGTTTCTAGTGGGGAAGAATCAATAGAAATATTTTGATGAAGTGAAAAGAAATATTAGTCAAACACCAATTATGACATTGCCAAACTTATAGAGGCCTTTGGAATTACGGACATATGAAAGTGGGTATGTTATGGGAGTAATGTTGATGCAAGGAGGTAAGTCAATATGCTATCATTCTGAGAATTTTTGTGGGGAGTCTTAAAATACCCTACCTATGATAAGGAACTCGATTCCTTGGTTCAAGTTGTTAAGAAGTGGAATCACTATATGATGGGAAAGAAAAAACATTATCCACACATATCAATAGCCACTATAGTATTTCCAGGCCCAAAGTAAGCTTCAAGAAACCAAAAATTACAAGTTTATGGGGGTTTTGTATCAATTTCATCTAGTCATCAAGTATAAGAAGGGAAGCAATGATAAGTTGAAATACATTCTTTCAAGGCCACTCACATCCAAGGTTTAAACTTTGGTAACTCTTACGTACATGGATACTTTTACCCATGATGCATATTGTTAGTCCCTAAAGTTGCACTTGATCATGCGAGGGCAAGCTAGGGCATCATCAGGTTATTGCAATGGTATTTTAAGGGTTTTATGATTTGTTTTTTTAAAAGGGTAGTTGAAAACTGGTTCAAGGTTTCAAGGTAAACATGAATTTCAAAATAAGGGCAAGAGATATCCCACTGACTGATTAAAGGGTAGCCACATAGATAAATAAGACAAATAAGGAGAGAGAATATGAGGTATTCAATTTGTTAACCTCACATAGAATTCTTATCTCAAAATATAATTAAGAAACAAGAACATTAGTTTGTAAATCAAATCTTGATAATAATAATAATAACAAAAAAAAATTCACTGTATCAATTAAGACCAAGAAAACAATGCATTGCAATTGAAAAATGATCTCAAGCAAGAAGAGAAAAAGAACATGAAAGAAGAGAAAGTTTGACCATCAATATGCCTTTGCCATTAAGTGTCCACATGGAATAAAAATTTCTTACAAGGAGTTTCAAAACAGGTCCTTGAATATCCAACTTTTCGACATCCACATAGTCTTTCATCTGTCTATTTAAACTATACAAAAGATGACTACAGATCCTAATTTCTAGTGTTCTGTTAATAATAGGATCTGATAAGTATCTATCTTCTAGGAAGATCAACTCACAATCAACATTTACATTGCCAAAATAGAAATCAACTCAACAACTTAATCCAAAATGATTTTACAACAATATATCAGATCCCACAAAATTTGGAGTTGGTTTTGACTGAGTTATACATTTGAATTATCCAACTTCACAAGTCAAAAACAAGTAGATTATCCTTTATTCCTTGGGTAAATATAAAAAAACTTCGAAAACTATGCAAAAAGACCTTCATAAGGCTATCATGATATAAAAATAACGTTGTCTTTACTAGTCCTCTGTTTCAGCTTGGTTGTGAGCATGATGTTGTGCCAATATAGTTTGAAGTTAGAGTCTCGTAGCTCTTTGAGAAATGTTTTTTGCTCCTTTCTCTTCTTCTTGAAACCCTTTATCTTTTCCTACTGTTTGGCGCTCCATTGCTCTACTTGAGCATTTTCCTTCTTTAACTGTTTCACCATTCTCTAGAGTTCTTTGATCTTCTCTTTATCACTTCTAACCTTGACATTGAATTCTGGAAATTCTTTGGCAGGTGCAGATTTGTTCAGGTCTATAACAGCCTTAAGTTCTCTCAGTTTAATTTGGTACCTAGAAGCTAGTCCTGATCTATGATCATCGTCAGAACTATCTGAGTCCATGGCCTCTAGAATATCTTGTATCTGGTCTGAATCTATAGGATGATAATATTTGTTTTTAGAAATTCTACTTGTGCCTTTGGAAAGTTCTTCAACTCTTGATAATCTGGTGGTAGCTCTTGTTATAGGTCTTGTAGAATGTTAAGCAACTTGTTTTCCTTTTTCTGTTGTTTTCCCCAAGTTTTTATTTTCCTTTTTTTCTTTCTGTGCAATGGAAATCTTTTTGCCTGTTCTTTGACACCTTCTTTGGAGTCCTCAGAATTGTCCTCTATGACTATAATATTTTCCTTTTTGATAGATGGGTCAAACATAGCTTTAGATTTTAACCTATATTTGTTGACAACCCTAATGGAGTTTCTCCTAGGGTATTTAGACACAGGTGCATATTTATTCCTTTGTTTCTTACCTGTGGGACCTTTCTTACTGGTTGATTTATGTTTATGTTTGACTGTGGGTTTAATTGATCCTACATTGTAATCGTCATTTGTATCTTCTTCCATTTTTATGTCTATATCAAGAAACACTTCAATCTCTGCATTAGGAAACATTTCAATCTCTACATCAGGTTTTGATCTCTTACCTCTGCTGGTGGTGGCTTCTTCTTGATTTTCATCTAGAGGGGTATCAACAGGGATTTGTTGAGTCTGCTTCTTTCTTTTACTGGTCCTTGTCACCCTGGTTGCAAATATTTATTCTTTGACTGAGAATTCATCAACTGTGATACTTTGTTTCTTTGTAATTGCCTTTTTTCCTTTATCCTTTTTCTGTTTGCTTGGTTGCGGATCATTATTTAGAGACTGGATTAACCAATCCCAGGGTCGTTTTACTTCACTCAAAGCATAAACAACTAGTGTCTTTATCAAAACTTGATGGAACATGCTACCTTTGGATGTGGCAGGGTGAGATTATACCCTTTTGGACATCTTCGATAGGATTTTCAGTAGAAAATATGGTAGATTTAGGGGGTAATCTCCATTGATGTGCATTAATAACCTGATATGGTATATGTAAAACAACGAGAACCTACCCTCGCATGTAATATACCTGTGAATTATGATCAAATTGGTATTCCATTCTTGTCTGATCCAACTGTGGGGAACTCCTTTCTTCCAATATGTGTTATGCTTATCTCGTAATAGGAATTGGTTCACGAATTCCATGACCACGTGCTCCTTTTTCCACCATCGTTCTCCCCCAATCAAAAATCTGCAAGCCTTGGCAATGGAGTGTTCCATCACCATCATCGACAACTTTCCAATCACAACTTTGAAACCTTCGAAGTTCTATGTGAATATCATGGACACCTATTCATCATGTCCCTAGAAAGTGGTGAAAAACTTGAACCAACCAACGTCCTTAAACCTCTATGCCATCTTTGGGTAGTCTTCAAGCAGTTCAGTGCCCTCAGGTTCCAACCTAATGATTTTCCCACTTTTCTTTGGCGCCATCTCACTGATACAGTCCTGTAAAACTCTGCGTTGTTTGAAAATGAGAATTTCAAAACCTGTAGTTTTTATTACATAACTCTTTCCTTAAATAGATATCTGCACACATCATCCGACAAATTAGAATAACATATGATGGTATCATTTAACAATATCGAGAAAAAGGATTGATTTGATGCAGGTCCTTGCAGGTACATCGTGATCTCATTCATAGAACAGTTCAAACTGTATCATCGATTCAAGCAATATCGTGGAGCACATGTAGTTCCTTTATCCACAGTTTGTGCGATCATAACAAGATTTGGATGGTTGGCGCATGTCAAAGCATAATTACCTTAGCACTGTAGGAGTAGCGCTATTCCTGTAGCACCATTCATGACTTGGCAATAATTTGAATTTTCAAAATTCAAATAAGAAAATGATGTGACAAATATTATTAATTCATGTCCTAAACCTTCAAAACTTAAGAAAATTAATTCAAAATGCAAAAAATGCAAAACATAACAATCTCAAACCAAGGATAAAAGTCTAAAAATCAAGCAATGAGGTATAAGCAGGGAGGATTTAGGATTAGAGAATCTCAATAAATCAAGAACAAAGTTAGAGACTAACATTAGCTCCTTCTGGGGGTGAAGTTTTGATGATAAAAGTCCAAGAACTGCATACCAATGCCTTTACCTTACTTCTCATTCACTGATTTCCCTACTCTGCCATCCTTTATTCACAACACAACTGTATAAAAACAATTCCATTGGGTATATGGAGTCTTTATTGAAAGAAAAACCTATTGTACAGGCCTAAACCTTTGATGAATCTTTAAAGAAAGTAGTGTTTCAGAAACCTTCCATTCACTGGGCCCCCAAAAGTTTCTGTGTCATCTAGATTATGTAGGAGAAAAGTATTATTATCCATCACCTTAGCTATTTTGAAAGGACCATACCATAAGTTATCAAACTTATCATGTTTTTCTTTATCCTCTCTCCTAGCATCCCACCTTAATACCAAATCTCCTTCATTAAAAACATCTTTCTTAGTTCATTTATCAAATGTGGATTTGACTTTTCTCTGGTGAGCAACAACTTTCTAATTCACCTTCTCTCTGGCCTACTGAACCTCAATCATCTAAAAAAATCTCCTTCGGACATCATTGGGTTCTTCTAAATCTTCTTGAATTTTTTTTAAGACTGGTAAGCCCAATTGAGTTGGAAGAATAGCTTATGTTCCATAAAACATATGGAAAGGAGAGGTCCTAATAGATTTCTTGTTACTTATATGATCATCCCATAGAGAAAACTTTAACTTGGAATCCCATGACCTTTTATTTTCTGCAAGTAGTTTTTTGATAATTCTTATAAGACTTTTATTGGAGGACTCTACTAACCCGTTTCCTTGAGGGTAGTAAGGAGTAGAGTGGACCAATTTTATGTTATACTTATTGCAGAAATCAATCATGGGGTTGGATTTAAAACTTTGAGCATTACCAGTAACTAGTTTTTTAGGACAGCCAAACCTAAAGAAGATATGTCCTTCAAGAAATTCCATGATTATCGTGTCTGTTGTGTTCTGAGTTGGAATTGATTCAATCCACTTTGTAAAGTAATATGTGGCAGTAAGGATCCACTTATGTTGTCCAGAAGATGAAGGGTTGATTTCCCCGATGAATTCCAAGCCCCAATGTTGAAATGGTCCATGAGTGATGATAGGTTTCAGAGGCAGAGACATAAGTTTTTTCTTTCCTGCAAACTTATGACAGGGTTTACATGCCCTGACCTGAGCAAAAATGTCTGAGAAAAGAACTGGTCAGCAATATCCTGCCCTGAGAATCTTGAAAGAAGTATCTTTCCAATGGTGATGACCTCCACAAACACCATGGTGTAGATCAAAAAAAATTTGTTTAGCCTCTTCTTCATCAACACGCCTCAACAAGATTCCATGAGGATCTTTCCAGAACGGGATCTCATCAATAATGCAATACTTTACTGATTTTAATTTTAATGATCTGAACTTTGATTTATCCAATTTTGTAGGAGATTGAAGGTTCAACGAAAAAAATATAATATTCTTGTATCATGGTGAAGAAACATACTTGTTGTTTACCTGTGAGGTAGTTTCTCCAATCTGGAATGAAAAATCTAGTTCTTTGCCTGAAATATGATACAACCCAATTGCTTTGTAATTTGACTATGTCATTAATTCGACAAGGCCTTGACCTTTTATCAGCTGAGTTGGATTTATATTCAGGTTGTACTCCGAGATTTTTTTAATCCATTTTCCTCTCTTTCCTTCACAATCAGGTTGAACTAAGATTTCTTTGACTGCACTTCTTGTCACATAGGCAGTGATCTCAGATTGAAGAACATATACCCTGAAATATTTTAAAGCCTTTACCAGGGCATATGCTTGTTTTTCCATTATGTCATATTTCAGTTCAGAGTCTTTGAGATTTTTTCTGAAGAAGAAGATGGGTTTCTCATATCCTTGCTCATTTCTTTGTAGAAGAGCAGTAGCTATGGTGTCTTCTGAGGAAAATGAAAAAATCATGAATTCTTTGGAGTAATATGGACTGATGCGAACAGGGGCCTGAACAAGAGGCTGCTTAATCTTCTCAAAAGATTATTTAGCTTCTGGTATCCACTTAATTTCTGCATCCTTTTTAAACATGTTAGTGATGTACTTGATAATCTCTGCAAAATTAGGTATAAACCTCCTTAAAACATTTATTTTACCGATGAAGGACTAGATAGAATTCTTGTTTCTTGGAATTCCTATATGTTGGATAGGTTTTACTCTTTCAGGATCTATCTTAATACCTTCAGGTGAAACAATATGTCCCAAAATTTTTCCTTCTTCCATGACAAAATGTGATTTTTTAGTATTAAGTGATATATCGTACCCACTGCATTTATCAAAAGCCTGCTTCAAGTGTTGTAAATGTTCTTCATCAAATGTTGAAAATACTGTGATGTCATCAAGGTAAATAACTACAAAACTGTCTTTCTCACCAATAAAAGCAATGTCCATATCCCTCTAAAAAGTGGCTCCTATGTTCATCAATCCAAAGGGCATCTTTTCATACATGAAAGTGCCCCAGGGAGTGGTAAAAGTTTTTTTATTTTTGTCCTCCTCCATTACTGATATTTTATTGTACCCTGAGTATCCATCAAGCATAGAGATCTTCTTTTCTCCTACTACTCTCTGCAAAATATGATCCATTTTTGGTATTGGATAATTGTCCTTTAGGGAGCACCTATTCAAATTCATGAAGTCCACACAGAGTCTTATTTATCCACTCTTCTTCCTGACAGGTACAAGATTAGCTACCCACTCTCAGTATCTTAGTGGCACTATAATTTTGGCATCTAATAACCTTTTCAACTCTTTTTCTATTATGGGTAACAACAAAGGATTAAATTGCCTTGACTTTTTATTAAAAGGTTTTGATCCAGGTTTCAGAGGAATTTTGTGTTGTATGATATCTGTATCAAACACTTCCAAGTCTTCATAAGACCAGGAAAATACATATGAATACTGCTTCATCAATTCAACATATATATCTCTCTGTTTCTCTGACAATTTTTTGGATATTTTAACCATTCTGGGATTTGAATCAGAACTGATGTCACAGTACACTACATTAGTTTCTTTTGTCTAAATAAAAACCTTTCTGGAAACATCTTTGTGATCAAACAATATCTCAAGTGGAACCAAACCTTTAGGCAGATGATTTGTCTTCAATTCAATTATTTCATGCCCAACAACACTGTCTTGAAGAACATCTATAGCATGGACCTCTACATCATCATCTTCATTGTCTTGATCTATTGAAATGTTGGAAAAATATTCAATAGTCTTTAAGAATCTTTGAATCTCCTCATCATATTTAAAGACCTGCCAACTTTTTATATTATCTGGTATTGAGGGTTTGTGTCTAACCTCAATCTCAAATTTCAAGTTAGGAAACATTGAAGCCTTAAAGTTGTTGGCTACAAGTGTCAAAGAGTCAGCCTGTTGATTCAAATTTCTATGCACAAAAGTAATGTTGAATGCCAAAAAGAAATTATCCACATAATCCCACACTTCATTCCTATATTGTTTTAACCTTTGCTTCTTGGTTTGATAAATGTTTTTAATCTGGTAGATAATAATTTATGAATCTACAAAAACATAAAGCTTATCTATACCCATATCTTTAGCAGCTTTCAACCCTAACATCAAGGCTTCATACTCACTGATGTTATTGGTTTTATCAAATTCAAGTTTATATGACATAGGAATGATCTCTTGAGTAGGGGAAATGAAAACAATCCCAGGGCCATAACCTTCTCTAGAACACGCCCCATCAAAATACATTTTCCAAACAAAATTTTATGCACTGTCTCCAAATGCAGGTGTTGTTTTCCTAACTGATGTTTCTGCTATATGATCGCCAATATGAAAAATAGAGGAACCAAGATCATCTTCTACAACATATATAGGATGATTGCTAGGGTTTTAATGATCACTTACTAAATAAGCCAGTCTTACTTCCCTATATAATCCCCAATGTTCTCCACCAAAAACAGGTATGGTAGCATAATTGAGATCCATTTGTAGAGTGCCTCTGAATTTCTTAGCCCAGGATCTTGACATAAGCATTCCAAATTTTGGAGGTATGTCAGCCACAATAACATCCAATACCACACTCTTCATAGGTAATTAGGAAAGAGTAACAACCATGTCCTTGAATACTCCCAGACATTTGACTTTCCTAAAGTCAAAAGAATATAGATCATGGTAAGGTTTAGCAATATCTAACCCTAATTCATCCATCACCACTTTAGGCATGACATTGTGAGAGGCACCAGAATCCATTAGGCAGTTATGTAAAATCTTGTCATGGACATTTAGAGATATGTAGAATGGAGGAGAAGTATCAATTTTGTCTTCAATATGAGGTCCAATGGTTATAGCAGGGTTCTCATCTTCAATGTTGATAGTATCTGAAAAGGTGACCTGAGCAGGAGGTTGTAAAGCCTTGAGAATAGTCTTCCTAAAAGGCTATGTTTTCATTAGTTCTAGCAGAGGTACATAAATTTTGATTTTGTTAATTTCATGTTCTAGGATGAAAGAAGAAATAGTCTTTTCTGATTCCTTTAAATCTATAGTACTAACCTTGGCAGGTTGCTTTAATGGTTGATCAATCTGAATCCCATGACTATCTTTACTAATCCCTGTTTTAATTGGAGTGCTGGCCTTATTTGTGGAAAAAAGTGTATCTACTTTAGGTGTATTTGATATGGATCTGAGATCATATTTCTTCCTTTTAGGTTCCTTCTGGATGACCTCATCAACATCCCCTTCTTCAAATTGATTTAATATCAAAGCATCTTTATAATTATGCTGTGTCAAATGAATAAGAGATGATTCTAAATCATTTAGATGTACTACATGTTCATCTTCAGTCTCATCTTCTTCCTTAGCTGCTTCCACTGCATTATTTTGGAAAGGAGGTAAAAAAATTTGATCATCTTGATTCTTCCTTTCTCTTGGTAAGATTTGAGGTACATTGTTTGGCCTCCTTAACTGATTTGGATTTGTATATCTACCTTCCTGTGAAGGTATAATGGGTTGTATTTCTTCCATTTTAACATGGCCATCTCAGATGTCAAAGTCTTCAACATCTTATCCATTTCATCAATCTTAGAATCAGATGTTGTATGAAAAGAGGAAGGAATCTCTTCTTTCTGTTTTTTCCTGTCTCTATCACCCCTGGATTTCAATTTGTCTGTTGCTAGTATGTTAGATTCTACCTCAATAGAAGCTTCTTGCATCAAGCTCAGGGTGGCAGACCTTCTTTCTCTCAGTAACAAAGAAAATTCAGCATCAAAAGCATTGGAAAAGGTGATTTTAGCTGATGTTTCTGAAGGCTTAATTTCATCTAGAATTTTACTGTACATTTTATTGAACCTTTTAGTAAAATCAGATATTGATTCACCTTGTTTTCTTTTTAAAGCACCAAATTCAGTAATGTAGTATAAGTAGT
>ML782045.1:586300-609834 GCA_009831015.1 Picea engelmannii
GGGACCCCTCCCTGTCATTATGACCACCGTGTCGCGTTTCCCTCTTGCCACCTGTATTACACCTAACCGCGCGACGGGGCTTGTTCTCATTGGCGGTTCTCTACTTCTGTTGAGATTTATTTCCATTGGCCAATCGCTGACCCTGTGAGAATTCATCCCTGTTGGACACTCGTTAGCCCTGCCAGGGTTCGGTGGTTGCAGAGTCTAGTTTTTGGACATTACTGTAGCGCCGAAGCGCAAAATACAAATAAGCACTGCGTTCAAACTAAACCGTGATCATGACTCGTGATCATATGAGAACGGAGAAGAAGAGAGAAAGAGCCAGTTTACATTGGACCTCCTTGGTTATTTAGGAGTTCGAATCCGACAGAGGACCGGAAAATTTTGATTTAGTTAGTGGGTATGTTACATCAACAAGTATCTTCCATTGATTTAAATTTAATTATGAGATAGTTGAAGGAAAGGAAACTGTAGCACACTCAATAACAGGTTTGATCTCACTTTCTGGAATTACTTCATCTAATTGGAGTTTGATAATTTTAGAGGACTGTGCTTGAGATATTTTTGAATGCAATTTTCCCTTTGAGAGAGAAGACTATCCAGGAATGACTTTAGATTTTCTTAATAATTTTTCAGGGTCTGGTACTGCTGCAATAGGCTCTGGGTCTGGATTTTTTTGGGTTACTGGCCTCTTTGTAGATGATGAAGAAGTTGGAGGAGTTTTTGGTCTTGTAGCTTCTCTTTTAGGAGCTAGAATTACCTCAGAGGAGTCACCAGGTGAAAAATCACAATCTTATGGAATGTCCAAAATCTTGTTCACCATCAAGATTTGAATCTAAACTTGTCATTTCCCTAGGGAAGATATCTTCGTTTCTTCTTCCCCGACAACGAAGACAAAAGATGTTAGTCCCTAAAGTTGCACTTGACTGTGAGAGGGAAAGCTAGGGCATCATTAGGTTATTGAAATGGTATTTTAAGGGTTTTATGATTTCGTTTTTTAAAAGGGTGGTTGAAAACTGGTTCAAGGTTTCAAGGTAAACAATAATTTCAGAATAAGGGAAAGAGATATCCCACTGACTGGTTAAAGGGTAGACACATAGATAAATCAGAAAAATAAGGAAATAGAATATGAGGTCTTCAATTTGTTAACCTCACATAGAATTCTTATCTCAAAATATAATTAAGAAACAAGAACATTAGCTTGTAAATCAAATCTTGATAATAATAATAACAACAAATTTTTCACTGTATCAATTAAGACCAAGAAAGAAATGCATTGAAATTGAAAAATGATCTCAAGCAAGAAGAGAAAAAGAACATGAAAGAAGAGAAAGTTTGACCATCAATATGTCTTTGCCATTAAGTGTCCACATGGAATAAAAATGTCTTACAAGGAGTTTCAAAATAGGTCTCTGAATATCCAACTTTTATACCTCCACAGAGTCTTTCATCTGTCTATTTAAACTATACAAAAGATGACTACAGATCCTATTTTCTAGTGTTATATTAATAATAGGATCTGATCAGTATCTATCTTCTAGGAAGATCAACTCACAATGATCATTTACATTGCCAAAATGAAAATCAGCTCAACAACTTAATCCAAAATGATTTTACAACAATATATCAGATCCCACAAAATTTGGAGTTGGTTTTGACTGAGTTATACATTCGAATTATCCAACTTCACAAGTAAAAAACAAGTAGATTATCCTTTATTCCTTGGGTAAATATCAAAAAACTTCCAAAACTGTGCAAAAAGACCTTCATAAGGCTATCATGATATAACAATAGCGCTGGCTTTAGTAGTCCTCTGTTTCAGCTTTCTTGTAAGCACGATGTTGTGCCAATATAGTTTGAAGTTAGAGTCTCGTAGCTCTTTGAGCAATGTTTTTTGCTCCTTTCTCTTCTTCTTGAAACCCTTTATCTTTTCCTGATGTTTGGCGCTCCATTGCTCTACTTGAGCCTTTTCCTTCTTTAACTGTTTCATCATTGTCTAGAGTTCTTTGATATTCTCTTTATCACTTTTGACCTTGACTCTGAATTCTGGAAATTCTTCTGCAGGTGCAGATTTGTTCAGGTCTATAGCAGCTGTAATATCCCTCAAACAAACCCAATTTCAAATGTAATATAAATATACTTAAGTTGGTGAATTGTTTTGACCTCATTTGGTAATGCACATCATGTGGCATAGTGCGCGCATGAACTGTGCAGTAAAATGATGTAGTATGCACATTGCAGGATATCGCACGCAGTAACTAAGGTGCACGCAGTTTGGAGGACAGTGAGCCTCGTGTATATGATATGTATTATAGGCTGGTGAGCCGGTTACTATAAGTTGGGATGCTTATGTTTTGGTATTAGGTTGGAATGCCTAGATTTCAAGGGCCAATGCACCTACTTTGTACATGACTCATGATTAATATAAATACATCGATGCGTGTAGACCGACCACGATAAAAGAGATGGGGGACTGAAATTCACTAGTTAGGGAAAGGGAGGGACAAAAGTCAAGGGAATATTATATTGATATTCCTAAAACGTAAAGTATGGATAATTATTTTATCCCAAGTCCTAAAGTTGGAGACAAGTGGACCAAAGTAACTTTTGATATGACAAGTGTCAACTTGGGGACATGCATTCATATCGTGGGGGACTTAGCTCATTTGGGTGATCTTTTCCACGGGGGGAATTTTTTTACCAGACCAGAGCCTGACCATCATTCTCACCATCACTTTCATGAAGAGTTCACAGTGATTCATGTACACGCTCAGTTATCCAGTCAATGATTCCATGACCATTTTCACTCACGCATTATGTTATCCTTGAGACAACCATTTCACCATTTCAGAACCTGTTCCCATACCTCCTTTTTGTTGGCATACCCGGTTAGCTTGGAGAGGGATTGAAGAAGCGGGTTGTCAGGCCCATGAGAAGTTCTATGAGCGAGAGAATTGTTGGGGATTGATTCCCGAAGGTGCTAAACTTATGCTACAATTCTCTGAGAATTTTGGTCCAGCCTGTTGCTGAAGCCCTAGAAGGGAAGTGGGGAAATCGAGGGACTATTGAGCATAGAAGGGGCATGCTTCCTTGGGTGGGACAGGCATGTGGGGAATGAGAGGATGTGGGTTGTTAGTTGAGTGAGCTGGGGATTGATTCCCGAAGGTGCTAAACTGTATCTACAACGCTCTGAGAATTTCATTCTGGCCTGTTTATTAAGCCCTAGAAGGGAAGTGGGGAAGCCGAGGGACTGTTGAGAAGAGAAGGGGAACACTTCCTTGGGTGGGACATGCATGTGGGGAATGAGAGGTTGTGGGTTGTTAGTTGAGTGAGCACCTAAGACAGAGTCTTTCCTGTTGTCCTTGACCCTTAGCCTGGATAGGATCCCTTTACCTTGGGTGGAGTTCAGTCCCAACTCGGGGGTGACTCACTGTTGAGAGTGATGAACAATGTAGTCTATGGCTAGGAGGTTCGTGGATGGTCTGTAAGTAGTTGGTGACAATCTTTCTAAGATAAGTACCAATTGTATGATAAAATGATATGTTTTTTTGTTATTTACATGCCTATGTTACGATTTTAGCATATATGTGATTATGATTGCTTGTGTGCTTATGGGTAATTTTCTGTAAATGTTGCATATCTGTAGTTACTATTATTTTCATATAAAAGTTGTATGTTACAGAAAGAAAATTGTTGTTTAACTTTAAAGCTTCTGCAAGAATGTTGTATGTATATGTTCTAGCTACATGCAGTAAAAAGAGTAAATATAGGTGGCATAACTCAGTTGATTACTGAGAATGTTACCGACTGGTGTTAGAGCATGAGTGGTTGGTCTGGAGTGGCGCATTCCGGCCTTAGTTTGGCCAGGGGAACGTTACAAATTGGTATCAGAACTTCAGTTCAACGCTGAGCTTGGATGGGCTAGAGGGGTACAGTTGAAGCGAATATTCACAGAAAAGTAACTTTGAAGTGACCAGGATTGGAGTCACGGAGTGTCCTTTGAAAAGGTTGGCGTACTAGCGTGCATGGTAAATTTTGGCACTGCGCGAGAAAACGTTGGCGTGCCAGTGTGCGCAATAAATTATGGTGCCACGCTGAAGATTATTATGTGTAGATGCACGCGCCGAATTTAACCTTGTGCGATGAGCACACACATAGTAAGGTGCACATGAGGTGCGCAAGTATTGCTTAACATAGAGGACTTTGGTTGGTATGTGCATAAGTATGAGTATAAGTTGTGTCGCGACAGTGTATTAAGTAGTGTGCGCAGATATTTGGGCGTGATGGAATATGTTGAACTTGACATGGTGCATGCATAGGACGGAAATGCATGTGGAATATCGGTGCGCGGTATCGAAACTATGCACAGTAGGTATTGGTGAACGACACCGGAGTAGTGCACGTAAGTAGTCGGTGCGACGAAAAAGAAATGCACAGTAGATTTAGGTGGGCGGAAAAGCATTTTACCTTGTGATATTGCTATGCACGTTAAATATAAATGAACATGTCAAAGTTTAGTGCGTGTGAAGTCGCTTGGAAGGCGATGAGTCTAAGTTTAAATTGCATAATAATAAAAGAAAAAGAAACACACAATTGCATCGATGCATTAATTAATTAAAAAGAATTCCGAACTTTAATTTCCTCCGATTTAGACAGATGAAAATAAAATATAAGATTACAAGAAAAACTTACTATAAAAGAGAACAAGATTCATAACATTACCAATTAGAAATTGTAATAAAACAGTCTAAAATCTGTTTCTATATTTATATAATCGTAATAATTACAAAATTACAAAAAGAGGATGACAGCAGTTAGCCTGTTGAAAAAGGGTCATTTAAGAACATGCCTATCATCTCTGGTACTCTTTACCTCCGCTACCGGTTGTTCAAAATTCACTTAGACATGCTTATTTTAGTTGAAGACTTACTTCAGCTTAGCAATCTCCACCTTTAAAGAAGAGTCTAACCAGACCGGTTGATTCTCTCCAACACTTTCAACCACTTCAGCTGTAGATTCCTCCTTCTTCTATCACTTTCTCCTTTTCTTCTTAGAGGCTGGCTTGTTGATGACTAAATCCTTTATAGTGGGATTCAGCCTGGCTTCCAATCGCGAGTCTATAACCGGATCTGTGTGGAACTTAGTTGCTAAAATGTGCGCAAGGACCCTTTCCTCCTTACTCGCAGGAAAGTCTAGCATGTTGCTCGAATAACCATACTCACTCGACTGAGCCTTGTCCATGTATCTTAGGTTGGGGATACCGAAATGTGTCTTTACAAAGAGAAGGAAGTCAAACAGTTTGGAGTTTACTTCGGTTATGGATACACAGATATCTTTATACTTGGGAAGTGGTAATTATAGAACTCCATTTATGAAGCATAGACAAATTACGTACAAGAGAATTGGGTTTCCATGCTTGGCCAATCCATTTCGAATGATTAGATTTTGAGTTCGTTACATGGCGGCGTTCAGATGACGTCACATGGCTGTGAAGTACCGGACGAGTGAAGTAGGGTGATCTGACTAGTCGTCGCCTGCTCCACGAGTGGTGGATTTGACATATCGAGACACGTGATACCGCGTCTTGGCGAAAGTGGTTTCGGCAAACCACCTTCTTGCTTGAGTGTATCTTTGAAGGCACTATGCATTTATGTTTTCAAGACTTGGGTCTTATTTAGAATTGCCATGGTGATAACACCAGGAAATCGGGAGAGATAATTCTGATGTGTATATAGGATCAAAAGGTGCTTATTCCCATGAATGATTGAAATTTAGCTTGATAAGTTGTGATGGTTACACGTTTTGCAGAATTAATAACAACTCGATCAGATCAGACCAGTGCAGAGTCCATAAGAATGGAAGAAGCACAGGGGAATTACAGTCAGCAAAATGAGAGCAGAAGGGTGGATGTCCATTTGGGCATGGAAGGAATGAATTCCAACGGACATGGAGAAGAAAGGAATGAAGATATGAATATGGATGAGACCATTAAGAATTTGCAGAACGATGTCCAAAGACATAAAGCTGATAATGAAAGGCTTATGAAAGCCAAAGAGTAGCAGGATGACTTCAACATGAAGCTATTGGAGTGTTTGAACAGAATAGAACAAAAATTGGTTAAGGGGGGTGACTCAAGTAAATCTAAGAGTCACAAATCTTCAGAGGAGAAAGGAAAAGTAAAAAGTTCTAGTAGACATCACCATCATTCCCAAAGGAATTCTAATAAGAGAGAAGGAAACAACTCCAGTCTATCCCCTGTCAGAAGGTATAAGAGATTTGGGGTGGATGAGCTGCAAAGAGAAATGAACAAAATCAAACCTCCTACATTTGATGGTGAGCACAAAAAGGATGAAGATGCGAAAACATGGTTGCTAGGCATGAGGAAATATTTTCAATTGCATAATTATTCTTCTCATGTAGAAGGTAGAATCGCTATCTATCAACTCAAAGGAAAGGCCTCCATATGGTGGGATCAACTTGTGCAAGTGCAACACATTGTAGAGAAAAGTGTTACTTGGAAGGAGTTCAAGAAGTATTTTGAGAAGAAGTACTTAACTAAAAGGTACTATGACAAGAAAATGAAAGAGTTATTTGAACTTAAGCTTGGAAGTGCAACCATAGATGAATATCAGAGAAGGTTTCTGGAACTGTTGAAGTATGTCTCTTTCATCAAGGATGAGACAATCAAGATTCAAAGGTATTTAAGTGGATTGCCATCGTTCATCAGTGAAAAAATACAGTATGATGATCCCAAGACATTAGAAGAAACCATAAGGAGAGTTAAATGCTTATATGATCAGCAGAAAGCAAAGCGAACTTTCCAAAAGGCTTGGGAAGACAATAAGAAATTCAAGATGGATCAAAGGAAGAAAGGAGCTAAGCCACTGTTCTTCAGAAATAATCCACAAGGGCAGCAAATGCATAAAGAAACCAGAGTGATTGACACAGGGAGTCAAGGGCCAAGACAACCACCTATGCAATGTTGGGGTTGTAAAGGGGACCATAGGTTCAGAGATTTTCCTCACAGAGGTGAAAAAAGTAGGGTTGTTCATAATGTACAATGGGTAGAGACAATAGAGGACATGGGCAGATATGTGCCAAGGATTTATGCAACCCTGGACAACAAGCAAGCAAAGTATCAGTTCCACATGATTGAAGTGGAAGGTATGATCAACAACCAAACCCTTGCTATTTTAATTTATTCAGGAGCTAGTCATAGTTATATAGACCTTAAGATGGTGGAAATTTTTCAATTTCCAAGAAGCAAGCATGTGAAATCCTGGTTGGTGCAACTGGCTACATGAGCCAAAATAAAAGTTATTGAGATGGTTAAGTCATGCCTCATAGACATGAATGGACTGAACACCAAGGCGTATTTGAAGATCTTGCCTTTAGGTTCCTATGACTGTCTAATTGGGATGGATTGGTTGGACCAACACCACACTCTCTTATATTGTCACAACAAAGAATTTACTTATCTGGATGAGGAAGGGAAACTAAGGAAGGTACAGGGAATTCCCAGGGCAGTAACCATTAGAGAAATTTCAGCATTGCAGCTGAAGAAATGTTACAGGAAAGGATGTCAAATATTTGCAGCTCATTTGGAAGAGACACCTAAAGATAAGGTGCCAAATTTGGAAGATTATGAAGTCCTGGAAGATTTTGAGGATGTATTCAAGAAGGTACCCAGACTACCCCCAAGGAGAGACATTGATTTATCTATAAATTTGATGCATGGAGCAGCGTCAATATCAAAGACTCCTTACATAATGAGTACACCATAATTGAAGGAGTTGCAAATGTAGCTTGAAATTGTTTTGAAGAAGGGGTGTATACGCCCAAGCGTGTCACCTTGGGGTGCCCCAATCTTGTTTGTGAGAAATAAGGATGGAACACTAAGGTTGTGCATTGACTTCAGACAATTGATAAAGTGACTGTTAATAACAAGTATCCTCTACCAAAGATTGATGACCTCTTTGATCAATTGAAGGATGCAAAGATATTTTCAAAGATAGATCTCAGATCAAGATACCATCAGGTAAGAATTAAAGAAGAATATATTAGCAAGACCTCCTTCAGGACAAGGTATGGTCATTATGAGTTCACAGTGGTACCATTTGGGTTGTCAAATGCACCATTTGTTTTCATGTGATTAATGAATGGTGTTTTCCGAGAGTATTTGGACAAGTTTGTCATTGTCTTTTTGGATGACATTCTTATATATTCCAAGTCATAGGAAGAGCATGAACATCATTTGAGGATGGTGTTGCAAGTATTAAGGGAACGACAATTATATGCCAAATTGAGCAAGTACTCATTTTATCAGAAACAGATTCATTATTTGGGGCATATCATTTCAAAGGATGGGATAGTAGTGGATCCTGAGAAGATAGAGGCCATTAAAGAATGGTCATCACCAAAGAATGGGATAGAGGTGATATCATTCATGGGTCTTGCAGGTTACTACAAAATATTTATTGAAGGATTCTCAAAGATTGCACATCCAATCACTTCCTTGCAAAGGAAGGGGGTGAAGTTTCAGTGGACACTGGATTGTGAAATAAGTTTCCAACACTTGAAACAATTATTGACAAGTGCTCCAATATTGAGGATCGCAGACCCAAAAGAAGACTTCATCGTATGCACTGATGCATGTAATGAAGGACTTGGTGGAATCCTCAGTCAAAATGGGTTTGTCATATGTTAAGAATCAAGGAAGTTGAAGGATCATGAAAGAAACTATGCCACTCATGATTTGGAGTTGGCAGCCATAGTGCATTCCTTGAGGAAATGGAGACACTACCTCATGGGAAAGAGGTTTGAGCTAAGAACAGACCACAATGGTCTGAAATATTTATTTGATTAGCCAACTCTAAATGCTAGACAAAGCACATGGTTGGAATTTCTGAGCGAATATGATTTTGATATAAAGCATATCAAAGGGAAGGAGAATAAAATGGTTGATGCACTCAGTAGGAAGGTGCATGAGTTACATACTTCAGCCATTAGCATGTACCAAACTGATGTTAAAAGCAAAATTCTGGAGGCTGCTAATGCAGATTTGCAGTACAGAGAATTGGTAGCAATGCTACAACAAGGGAAGATACTTCGAAAGGTGGATGATTATAAGTTAGGAATAGATGGAATACTGTTGCGCAAGAACATGATTTTTGTTCCAAATGTCCAGGACTTGAAATGTATGATTTTGCATGAAATGCATAATGTTCCTTATGCAGGGCACCCTGGATATCAAAAAACCGTGGTAGTGATCAAGAGCCATTACTTTTGGCTAGGTATGAAGAAAGAGATCGTCGAGTACATCGCTAGATGTATGTAATGCCAGAAAGTGAAAGCTGAGAATAGACACCCAACATGGTTGTTGCAACCTTTAACCATTCCTGAATGGAAGTGGGAAGAGGTGAAAATGGATTTTATTACAGGATTTCCTAGAATAGGCAGGTTGCATGATTCGATCATGGTGGTGGTGGACAAGATTACGAAAGCTGCCCATTTTATTCCACTGAAAACGACACACAAGGCAGCAAAGGTTGTTGATATTTTCATGAAGGAAGTGGCACAATTGCACAGGATTCCTAAAACAATTGTGTCCGACAGAGACCCGAAATTCACCTCGAATTTCTGGAAAGGATTGTTCAAAGGATTCAGAACGAATCTGAAATTTAGTACAACTTATCATCCTGAGTTTGATGGACAGACATAAAGAGTGAACAGGGTGATAGAAGATACACTGAGAATATATGTGATGGACAAACCATCGAAATGGGAAGACTAACTACACTTGGTAGAATTCATGTACACGAATGGGTATCAGGCATCATTAAAGATGATCCCATTTGAAGCAATTTACGGCAGAAAGTGCAATACTCCAGTGAGTTGGGATAATCCATCTGATAGGATAGTATTTGGGCCAGAGTTGCTCAGGGATATGGAGGACCGGATGATAAAAATTAAGCATAATTTAAAAGCTGCCCAAGACAGACAGAAAAGTTATGCCGATAAGAACATAACCCACAGAGAATTCAAAGTGGGTGATCATGTTTTCTTGAAAGTGAAAGCTAACAGGAGTTCCCTGAAGTTGGGAAGTTGCACCAAGTTGGCAGCTAGATTTTGTGGGCCTTTTGAAATCCTGGAGCGGATTGGTCCAGTTGCTTATATGATTGCATTGCCTGCATCTATGTTTGTTCGTAATGTCTTCCATGTATCATTGCTAAAGAAATATATACCCGATGTTAATCATGTTATTGACTGGAATGTGATTCAGGTGGAGCAAGAAGGCACTTTTCAAGTGCATCCAGAGCGCATTTTGGACCGAAAATTCAAGCAGATTCGGAACCGAGCCATAGGGCTTGTAAAGATTCAATGGACCTGGTACGGTCCTGAGGATGCTACTTGGGAGCATGAAGATGCAATGTGGACAGAATACCCGCATATTTTTGAAGATTTTTGAAACTCTGTTATATATGGGTGTATGATGCACTAAGGACAGTGCATAAATAAGGGGAGGGGATTGTAATATCCCTCGACCGAACCCAATTTCAAATGTAATATAAATATACTTAAGTTGGTGAATTGTTTTGACTTCATTTGGTAATGCACATCATGTGGCATAGTGCGCGCATGAACTGCGCAGTAAAATGATGTAGTATGCACATCGCAGGATACCGCGCACAGTAACTAAGGTGCGCACAGTATGGAGGACAATGAGCCTCGTTCGCAGACTGGCCACGATAAAATAGATGGGGGACTGAACTTCACCAGTTAGGGAAAGGGAGGGTCAAAATTCAAGGGAATATTATATTGATATTCCTAAAACGTAAAGTATGGATAATTATTTTATCCTAAGTCCTAAAGTTGGAGACAAGTGGACCAAAGTAACTTCTGATATGACAAGTGTCAACTTGGGGACATGCATTCATATCGTGGGGGACTTAGATCATTTGGGTGATCTTTTCCACGGGGGGGGGGGGTTTACCAGACCAAAGCCTGATCATCATTCTCACCATCACTTTCACTAAGAGTTCATAGTGATTCCTGTACACACTCAGTTATCCAGTCAATGATTCCATGACCATTTTCACTCACACGTTCTGTTATCCTTGAGACAACCATTTCACCATTCCGGAACATGTTCCCATACCTCCTTTTTGTTGGCGTACCTGGTTATCTTGGAGCGGGATTGAAGAAGCGGGTTGTCAGGCCCGTGAGCAGTTCTCTAAGAAAGAGAATTGTTGGGGATTGATTCCCAAAGGTGCTAAATTGCAGCTACAACGCTCTGAGAATTCTGGTCCGGCCTATTGCTGAAGCCCTGGAAGGGAAGTGGGGAAGTCGAGGGACTTTTGAGCAGAGAAGGAGCACACTTCCTTGGGTGGAACATGCATGTGGGGAATGAGAGGATGTGGGTTGTTAGTTGAGTGAGGTGGGGATTGATTCCCGAATGTGCTAAACTGTAGCTACAACGCTTTGATAATTCTGGTCTGACCTGTTGTTGAAGCCCTGGAAGGGAAGTGGGGCAACCAAGGGACTGTTGAGAAGAGAAGGGGAACACTTCCTTGGGTGGGACAGGCATGTGGGGAATGAGAGGTTGTGGGTTGTTGGTTGAGTGAGCACCTGAGACGGAGTCTTTCCTGTTGTCCTTGAGCCTTAGCTTGGATAGGAACCCTTTACCCTGGGTGGAGTTCAGTCCCAGCTCGGGGGTGACTCACTATTGAGAGTGATGAACAGTGTATTCTATGGTTGGGAGGTTCGTGGACGGTTTGTAAGCAGTTGGTGACAGTCTTTCTAAGATAATTACCAATTGTATGATAAAATGATATGTTGTTTTTTTATTTACATGCCTATGTTACGATTTTAACATATATGTGATTATGATTTCTTGTGTGCTTATGGGTAATTTCCTGTAAATTCTACATATCTGTAGTTACTGTTATTTCCATATAAAAGTCATATGTTACAGAAAGAAAATTGTTGTTTAACTTTAAAGCTTCCACAAGAATGTTGTATGTATATGTTCTAGCTACATGCAGTAAAAAGAGTAAATATAGGTGGCATAAATCAGTTGATTACTAAGAATGTTACCGACTGGTGTCAGAGCATGAGTGGTTGCTCTGGAGTGGCGCACTCCGGCCTGAGGTTGGTCGGGGGAATGTTACAACAGCCTTAGGTTCTCTCATTTTAATTTGGTACCTAGAAGTTAGTCCTAAGCTATGATCATCATCAGAACTATCTAAGTCCACGGCCTCTGGAATATCTAGTATCTGGTCTGAATCTACAAGATGATAATCTTTGTTTTCGGAAATTCTACTTGTGCCTTTGGAAAGTGCTTCAGCTCTTGATAATCTGGTGGTAGTTCTTGTTATAGGTACTGTAGAATGTTGAGCAACATGTTTTCCTTTTTCTGTTGTTTTCCCCAAGTTTTTGTTTTCCTTTTCTTTTCTATGCAATGGAAGTCTTTCTACCTATTCTTTGACACCTACTTTGGAGTCCTCGAAATTGTCCTCTATGACTATAATATTTTCCTTTTTGATAGATGAGTGAAACATACCTTTATATTTTAACCTATATTTGTTGACAGCCCTAGTGGAGTTTCTCCTAGGGTATTTAGACATAGGTGCAAATTTCTTCCTCTGTTTCTTGCCTGTGGGACCTTTCTTACTAGTTGATTTATGTTTATGTTTGACAGTGGGTTTAATTAGTCCTACATTGTAATCTTCATCTGTATATTCTTCCATTTTTATGTCTATATCAGGAAACACTTCAATCTTTGCATCAGGAAACATTTCAATCTCTGCATCAAGTTTTGATCTCTTACCTCTATTGGTGGTGGCTTCTTCCTAATTTTCATCTACAAGGGTATCAATAGGGATTTGTTGATTCTCCTTCTTTCTTTTACTGGTCCTTGTCACCTTGGTTGCATATATTTCTTCTTTGACTGGGAATTCATCAGCTGTGATACTTTGTTTCTACGTAGCTGCCTTTTTTCCTTTAGTCTTTTTATGTTTGCTTGGATGTGGATCGTTATTTAGAGATTGGATTAACCAATCCCAAGGTCTCTGTACTTCACTCAAAGCAGAAACAACCAGTGTCTTTATCAAAACTTGATGGAACAGGCTATCGTGGGTCGTGGCAGGGTGAGACTGTACCCTTTTGGACATCTTTGATAGGCTTTTGAGTAGAAAATATGGTAGATTTAGGGGGTAATCTCCATTGATGTGCATTAATAACCTGATATGGTAGATGTAAACCAACGAGAACCTACCCTCGCATGTAATATACCTGTGAATTATGATCAGAGCAATATGCCATTCCTGTCTGATCCAACTGTGGGGAACTCATTTCTTCTAATCTGGGTTCTGCTTATCTGGTAACAGGAATTGGTTCACGAATTCCATGACCACATGCTCCTTTTTCCACCATCGTTCTCCCCCAATCGACAATTTGCAAGCTTTGGCAATGGAGTGTTCCATCACCATCATCAACAACTTTCCAATCACAACTTCGAAACCATCAAAGTTCCGTGCGAATATCATGGACACTTATTTGTCATGTCCCTGAAAAGTGGTGAAAAACTCGAACCAACCAGCGTCCTTAAACCTCTGTGCCATCTGTGGGTAAGCTTCAAGCAGTTCAGTGCCCTCAGGTTCCAACCTAATGTTTTGTTCACTTTTCTTCGGCGCCATATCACTGATACAGTCCTGTAAAACTCTACGTTGTTTGAAAATGAGAATTTTAAAACCTGTAGTTGTTATTACATAACGATTTCCTTAAATAGATATTTGCACACATCATCCGACAGATTAGAGTAAAAGATGACAATATCATTTAATAATATCTAGAAAAAGGATTGATTTGATGCAAGTCCTTGCTGGTACAACGTGATCTCATTCATACAACAGTTCAAACTGTATCATCGATTCAAGCAATATCGTGGAGCACATGCAGTTCCTTTATCCACGATTTGTGCGATAATGACAAGATTTGGATGGTTGTCGAATGTCAAAGCATAATTACCTTAGTGCCACAGGAATAGCGCTATTCCTATAGCGCCATTCATGACTTGGAAATAATTTGAATTTTCAAAATTCAAATAAATAAATGATGTGACAAATCTCATTAATTCATGTCCTAAACCTTCAAAACTTAAGAAAATTAATTCAAAATGCAAAAAATGCAAAACATAACAATCTCAAACCAAGGATAAAAGTATAAAAATCAAGCAATGAGGTATAAGAAGGGAGGATTTAGTATTAGAGAATCTCAATAAATCAAGAACAAAGTTAGAGACTAACACATACAAACAGGCATGCAAAGAAGATGAGGAATTTAAAGAGGTGTCTCAACAGTTATAGGGTCAAATTCATGTAGAAGAAGGTGACGATAAGGCTGACTATAATCTCCATAATGTGTTGCTCTATAAGCTAGACAAGATTTGTGTTCCTAAAGTTGAAATATTGCAGCTTATCAGAGAGTCTCACACCTCCAAGGTTGTAGGGCATTTTGGTGTTGGGAAGATGGTTGCTAACTTACAAAGGTATGTATATTGTCCCATAATGCAAGAAGATATAGCTCGTTATGTTAGAGGGTGCATGATTTTTTGTACTAACAAGCCCAGTAATAGGAAGCAAGGTCTATACCATCCCTTACCTATACCCACTCGACCTTAGAAATCATTTCTAGGGATTTTGTAGGTAGTACGCCAACAACAAGGAAGCGATATGACTATCTATTTGTGGTAGTTGATAGGTTTAGCAAGATGTGCATTCATATCTTTCTAAAAATACAATCGGATGAAAAGAAGTAACAAACATGTTCTTTGCACAAGTCTAGTGAACACTTTGGGATACCAAGGAGCATCATCCAAGACATGGATACCATATTTCTCAATGCTTTTGGACTACACTTTGGGATAATATTGATATGAAGTTGAAGAGATCTATAACATTCCATCTATAGACAGATGGGAAGACATAAGTATTCAATAGGACATTGGTGTGACTTTTAAGGAGTCACAATGAGAAGCATCTAAAGACCTGGGATGAAAATCCAATCTACATTCAACTCTCTTATAATAGAGTAGTCCATACTTCTACTGGTAAGTCTCCTTTTGAAACTTTCTTTGGATATTTTCCACCTTTTCCCTTGGATGTTGTTTATGGACAACAAGGAGGAGTGACAAAATACAGCATGAGAGAAGAATTGAGAGCAGGGAAGTTTGTTGAAAATATTAGGCAAATTAATTTGCAAGTATGGTAGATGTTAAAGAATTCACGAGAAAGGTATAAGGCATGATATGATCAACACAGAACAAAAAAATCATTAAAAGTGGGAGACATAGTTTGGTTATATTTGAACAAGGAAAGACTACAAGGGACCTGGTAAGAAGATCAAGGCTTTTTGGTATGTCCCTTTTGAGGTATCGAAGAAGGTGGGAGATAATACCTCTAGACTCAGTCTACCCCCATATATGAACATTTACTCAATAGTGAATGTGGGGAATTTGAAACTCTATGAGCCTTCCATGCTGGATCAAGAGGAGGAGTAGGTCCTACCTACCATAGAGGACTTAGAACTAGATGCTCAGGTAGATTTGGAATAGGACACAATTTTGTAGAGGAAGTCCAGAACTACAAGACAAGGGCAACATGACCTTTGGAAGATTTGGTTGAAAGGACAACTTCCAGGAAAGACAAAATGGTACTCCAGAGAGAAGGTAGAGGAAAAATTTCCTCACCTCATTCATTAAATATTTTGGGGACCAAAATCCTTCCTAAATGGGGAGGTATAATTCAAATTGGATCATCATATAATTTTTCATCTATCTTAGTACTTTTTGGGTGGAGAAAAAATGAAGGGATTAGCTTGCAGGGTCATTTTAGTGGTAGTTCACGGTTTAGAAAATTGGGGTCCAAAACCTTCTAGAGTCATTTTGAGACATTAAATGGCATTTTTGGGGGTTACAACGTCCAAAAATTTTGCACATGCCCTTTAATTTGATTTGCACACCAAGACCTTTCTAACGATGCTAAAATCACCTCAATCAGAGCTCGTATGCGAAAGTTATACCTCTCGCAAGTTGACTTGCCTTGTTGACCACCATGGTACGAGTGGATGACATGTCAACCCCCATTACTCACACCTATGGGGCTAGTCATGTGTGGAATTTCAATAATATTCTATAAGGTCCAAATCTGATCACTAATTGAGGGTTGAGGATGCAAAAACCCTAACCATAGACAACTACCGTGCTATGTTAAATAACAGGTCATTAGGAGGAGAAAGGGTTTCATTCTTTAACATTATATTTGTTGCATAGTTGAGTAGAGAATCTAGGAGTCATATTTTGAGAGCATAACAGAGGAGGAAAATATTTAGTATTAGCCATATAGGCCACAATGTCAAATGAAACTCAACAATGAGTGCCTCTTTCTTTGTATTTGCATTTCCATGACTGAAGAAAAGAGAGCAGAGCATAGGTCTCGCCTTCTAGTTGGGTTTTCTCCTATATCGGGTATCCCATGATATATCTTGTGTTCATTTGTGTGTGGATGGTGTGTTCTTTTGCTCATTTCTTTCATTTTTGTATTTTAATTAATTTCATAAATCTAAGCAAAGCTAGTAATGAATTAATATGGGATCTAAGGAAAATTAGTTTGCATAGTCTAAGATTTTGTAATGTATAATATATGTTGTGACAAATTGTTCCAGTGGAATATCCATGATAGTTTATAGATCAGAGAAGGTGATTTTTTAGAGGAATAATAGTATATAAATTGGTAAATTGGTAAAAGTGTTAGAAACTAAACCTATACAAGTAGTCGTTTGAATGGAAGAGCCCCTCCAAAACATTGTCACAAAATGTTTTGAACTTGTGGTTCATGTATAATGATGCTAGATGTGGGTTGGAGATAGTATTTAGAGTTCTCCATTGTTGTTTCTTTCATTAGTTGGTGGGTGGTCGGGAACGATCTCATGAAGATTAGGCCATTTAGTGTCGATTGTAATTAGTGTAAAGAACAATGTAGGGTATCACAACTGTGTAATCATTTTTGTCAACGCATTCCTTAATTTGATCCAAAAGGAGCATGTTCAATGAAGATTACACCTGAAGTATATGGATTGTTCTATAAGCTTGCAATCATGGGTTTGATCAATTCAGATGTTAAGATCAACAATAGTTGTGATATGACTATCCTTAATGTTTTTCTACAAAGATAGAAGCAGTTGCTTGGCTACGATGGTGCATCATCAGGTTATACAAGTGGTAGTAGAATCTTGGATGCCAACCAAATTGGTTGTTTTGGAACCTAAGAAGGTGCAATACATACTCTTTTATTTCAACTAATTTGAATGTTTCCTTCTTGAACATATAAACCCATGTGGGGAACAATGTGGGGAAGGCCATATCAAAGAGACCCTCTATGTTTTATTCATTGATTGGTGAGATGCCAATAGTTGGACATGCAATAGAATTTTCCAATCTAGATTCTACTAACTGCAAGTTCTTTTTGATTTCATGGGTTTCTATATTTGCATCAGGGAGAGTGACTACACAAGAAGAATGTTATTGTCCATATTGGTCTATATATTCACTGTGGAAAGCATATAGGTGCATATAGTTGTGGTTAGAGTCTGCAATAGAAGTTGATGCATGATGAAGCATGTAGGAGAGGTTGGTAGGGGTGGTAGGCAATTCCATGATTGCATGATGTTCAAGACAAAAATACTTATAGTAAGGATAATTTACTATCGTGTACTCCAATAATGCCATAACATGGGATATACTCATAATACATTTGCATTTTTTTCTTGGAATTAAGGCGTGTAACAATCAAAATGTCTAAGTCTTCGACATGATTAGGAAGGTATTTGGAGATTAAATTAGTCCCTTGTGGGAAGTTGATTGTATGGATGCTATATTTTTATTGGCCACTACTTGCATGGACAATTCAAAGTATTGGGTTTACGCATGATATGAGCATTTACGCAACCTATGTCAACTTTTCTAGTACATAAGGTTTCTCCCTAGGATACATGTTGTTCCATGTGGAGTTGTGATTACCATCTTTCTCTACAAAGCATCTATGACAATTATGGAGGCCATCTGAAGGTTGTGTCTAGATACATAGATATGATTATTTGTGGATTGAGCAAGAGTGGATGCATGGGAGTGGATATATCCTGACATGACATTTGTGATGTGCATGTGCAATGATTTTGTTGAGGCATACATCTTGCTATGCAAGGGAGTATTCCAAGCCATTTTTTCACCTAAGAGCAAGGGGAAAAGGTTCTTCTTGGGTTTGTTTAGGAGGGAAAATGTTTGTAGAAGTAGAAGAACATGAAGGGGATTTTAGATTGGCTTGTTTTTTTCCTCTCCATTGAATGTTGATTGCCTATTTATTTCTACAATAGATAAAGCATTCATATGAATTTAGTTGGTCTTTATTCTCCGCATATTGCATGTAGGTGCACTCATTGGAAGACCAAATCGACATCTGTTGCAACACTTGTAGGTGATAAAAAAACTTGGATGCATTGGATAAGGAAGCAAGGATGTTATAGAGCAAACATGTGTAAATGGAGGATATTTGTTATGTAACAATGCGAATTTTTATTTAAAAAAAACATGTTTATGAGTGAAAAAGGTAAAGAACATAAGAGCATTGAAAATTTCTAAACAAATGTAGCAAAGCATCAATGTTAGGGGAGAAGAATGCATAAATTGAAGAACACAATACATCTATGTGTGGGATTTAATATATATTTGAGATTAGTAAGTGAAAAAAATGCATGTGAGGTGATAGCTTGGAGTGAGGTGATAGCTTGGAGATCAAAATGGGATCTATAGTAACCATGCCTAACAAAAAAAGGTTATTTATATAAAGTTATGTAAGACTAAACAAATGAATGACTATTTTATATGAACATAGGAAAGTGTGCGTTGCACAAATGGGGATATAGCGATTTGATAGAAGGACATATTACAGTTTCAAGTAAAACTATTTTTGAATATTATTTTTAATATGATGCTATGCTTGGTATGTGTGTACATTGTGTGTGACCAACATCCATAACATGATTGCATCAAATGATAATGTACATATTAGAGCAAATAAACCAATAAATAGTTTTTATATTATCATAATATATATGAGTGCAATACAAATATGGGTGGAATTTACTATATATTTGAGATTAGCAAGTGAAAAAAATGCATGTGAGGTGATAGATTGAAGGGAAAAAAGGGATTTGCAATAATCTTTCCTAACATTGACAACTCACACACATGAAGGGAATGCGAGACTAAACAAATGATTGACTTGTTTAGATGAACCTAAAAAGGTGTGTGTTGCACAATTAGGGCTATAACTATTTCGGGCAAGGACATATTATAGTATATATTTTATTTCATCATAAGGATAATATTAGGTCTTATAGATATCTCACTAAAAAAAATATAGATCCTTAGGTATATCAAATAAATCCATAAATATGATGTATATTTATTTAATTATGATTTGCAAATGTATAAGTATGCATTATAGGTTCTTAATTAGGTCTTGCAGGTATTAATTAGGCCTTATAAATATCTATTCAAGATTTAAAATTATAATCAAGTTTTCTTATAGATAAATTTGTAGTACAATCCCTAATTAAGCTCTAAATAAATTGATAAGAGATTAAATCTTTGATCTCTATCCTTGAGCATAGTTTATACCATGAAAAATAACCTACTATGTCAAATCCAAGACATCATGTTTATAGTGTTTTTAAGACCAATTTCTACAAATATCAATTTGTTCTTTTCTAAAGAATACACATAATTATATACCATGCATTAGTGTAAACATAGAAGCCAATATTCAAAACCAAAAGCACAATCTAGTACCCTCATTCCCTTTGAAGAGAAGTGACATAATCTAGAACCATATCTAAGTAATTTATATGCAATTTTTTTAATGATTTTCGAGTGACTAAACAAAGATAATATAGTCAAAGTTTGACAAACTTAAATAGACCAATCAATAAAATCTAACATCAATGCACAAGAGATCAATGTAATTGGTAGAAATGAAGAATGTGAGTAGCCCAACAATATGTTCATATAGCCTTCAAAAGTTTTAAAATTGACAATTCACCATCAATACAAGGGACATTAGAGGTTTAAAGAAAACCATTATGGATATCAAAGCACGTTTTTCAAAGTTTTTAATATGTTGTTATGCTGGGTAGTTGTGTATATTTTGTAGGGTTAACATTTATGATGCAGTAAATGATATTAGGTATATTAGAAAAAATAAATTAACAAATAATTTTTAATTTTATTGAAATAGATGTGTATTTTTTTGAAAGCACCATCCATGATAAAAACACAGAAATTGTTATCTGAGATAGAAGAGAAAAAACAGCAAATAATTTATGTTGTAATTGTATAAAATGCATAAATGAAAAACATAGAACAACACAATTTAAAGGCATTCATACCAAAATGCAATCACTTAGAAACTCTAGAATTTGATATATCTCATACCATTAATTGATAACTTTATAGTAAAACCAATAAAATATAATTTAATATAAATAGTTCCGCAAATGTGTAATGCAGAAAATATAATAAATGCCAACATAGAAGCATAGTAGACATAGTTACGGAAATGCGTGATGCATAGAATTATAAAAAAATGGCAATGCAGAAGTAGAGGAAAATTTAGAAATAAGGTAGTTTGGTTTACTTTTGGAAACATTCCTATTTGAACAAATGTGGTAACACTTTTTCCAAGGCGATCTAGCGGCATTGAAAAAAACAGAGAGATTTCAAATATAACATTTAAGATTGAAAATTTCACATTACATTTGTGGATGTGAAATATCATTAGAATATTCAAAATGGGTATTGGACATACAAAAGCTTGAGAAGAAAATGGTGAAAAAAATAGAGGGGTAAAAAGGAGTATACATCCTTTTAGGGTTAGTTGATTTTTTTTATATCATCTAACCGTACATTGGAATCATCTAGTTGTACATTGTTCTCATGTTTGAAGGATAGTTTTTATGATTTTACGTTGATAACTTTAATACACATAGTATTTTTAAATATCTCTATCTTTGTAATAAGAGTGAAAAGGAACGAGGACCAATATTTAGCTTATTATGCAATATTGAATGTTGTGGTAGGTGGATTATAGGTAGTTGGATCTGAATTGCTTTCAGATCTGATGGCCTATAATCCACCTGCCGCAGCATTCAATGTTGCGTAGCAGGCAGGATGTTGTTCGCCGAAAAGGAATTTCCTAAATTCTATTTTAAGAACAACTTCTCTGACGACATCTAGATATGTAGACAAAAAGTGAAAGTATTTTTCCCTCATCCCCATTAGTCCCATTTTAACATCTTCTAAGACAACCATGGAGGTGAATTCTCATGTGTGGTCCTACAATTTGAGTTTAAGCATGTATTTCTAATTACATTTAGATAAATTAACATTGTCTCTGGGATAATGCCAATTGTTGTTTGAATTGTGGAATAGTTTTGTCATGCATTGCCTAATAAAGGACCGTAAATGTAATAAGTCAAGCATGTGGATTTTTGTTATGGTAGCCTTCAATAAAATCCATTCTAATTTACCAAAGGGAGTGATGCTAAGAGCCTCAACATTTGTTCTTCTTTTGTTTATTTGAATGAGATGGTGCCATATCTTCTAGTTAGGGATGGGGAGGGAGGATGCAAGTCGTTTTCTTCAGGCTGTGTTGACAGCCTAGGCACTTCTTTTATACAAAGTGGAAAAAATAAAATAAATGGGGAAATCCATGAGAATGAGCAAAATGATATAGAAATAGAGGTGCAATAAGGTTGAATTAGAAGGTAGAATACAAGGAACACATAAAATATAAGTTGGGCAATGACATATGATTTATTTTAAGGATATGGGTTTATGAACCTCAAGAAATCAATTCAGAAAAGTTGGGACAAGGAAATATGTTGGGGAAATCTATTTGTTGGTTTGAATACAATAACGTATAAGCAATGAAATTGAAATCCATGTGCCATCGGAAAATGGATATATAAACATGAAACTTATTTCAAACAATAAGGGGGAAAATGCAGTATAAAGCACCTAGGGAAAAATGAAGCAAGTCCATCAATGAGCAGAGAAAAAAACCTAGAGAAAAATTAAGCAAGTCCACCAATGAGTAGAGCAAGACATGAAAACATGAGGCCACCAATAACACCTTAAAAAAGAGTTGGGAAGCATAAATAAAAACATGGAAGGTGTAAACGATAGCGCGGGAAACAAAGAACAAAAGGCTTACGGAGTTGCAAAAAATGGTTATGGAGAATGACAAGATGAGGGAAGCATCGACATATATCAAGATACAGTGGAGGGGATGAATAGGCAATCAATGGATTAGAGGGTGCAGAACAATAAATAATCAAGTGATAATTGAGATGTGATGAACAATGAGTGAAAGGGGTAATAAATGAGATTGTTTCATAGAGGTTGCATATGGCAAAGCCAGTAACAACTGAGAGGAGTAATACAAGTGGTAGGTAGGTTGAATGGATGTGGAGAGCCACAACACAAGGAAGAGGTGGGTACGATACCATATTATTGCTATCAGGATGAGATAGTTCTAGAACAAATAACTAGAATGGCCTTATGAAGGAGAGTGTTAACATTAAGAATAGGGAATAATCATTTTTCCTACATTTACAGCCATTTTGCTATCTTTATAGATCGAATCCAACCATGTTGGCCATTTCTTGGGTGAGGCAAGAACATACCTAGAGGAACATTTATGGAAGAAAAACCTTAGGAAAGAGGGTTAGGGCACTACATGAGGGGTTGAGGGTCCAAGGGAAGAACGACACAAAAGGATATGATGGTCATTAAGGGAAATCATTGACCAAAAGTAAAGAAATGTCCCGTCGAGAGAGATGGACTCCATTGTGAAAAACGCCTTATGGTGTAAAAATAACGATTAGATTTTCCTGAACTTTAAATGTTTAATAAACTCTAAGCTTAACTGTTTTTTTGAAGGTGGAAAAACCTATCATAACTCAATTGTCAATCGATAGTGAGGACAACCATCTTGGGATGCTATCCGTGAATGTGAGTTGACTCATCACTATTATTTAAGGAAAACCATGCCATCTAAAATAAACTAAACATAATTTATTAATGTATAAGGTGTTTTTTATAATTTGTTAAATTTTTAGGGGTTACAAGCACAGGGGAGTCATTTTTTATCTTGAGGGAAAACAAGAATTGACTTACATGTTAGGTTTAGGGACATCCACAAATAACTAGGCCAAGGTGTATGCCCTCCTTCAAGGTCTAATCTTAGTAAATGAAGACATAGTAAGGTACTAAGGACTCTTATTGTCATTAGTGACTGAAGTATAATCATAAACCTAATGATCTCTATGAAGAATCCTTTCAATCGTAAGCCAAAATCTCTCATGGAAAGGATTCAAAAGGAGATCCTCATATTCCATGGGGTCTCCTTATTCCAAGT
>ML782045.1:612690-661909 GCA_009831015.1 Picea engelmannii
ACATAAGTATTCAATAGGACATTGGTGTGACTTTTAAGGAGTCACAATGAGAAGCATCTAAAGACCTGGGATGAAAATCCAATCTACATTCAACTCTCTTATAATAGAGTAGTCCATACTTCTACTGGTAAGTCTCCTTTTGAAACTTTCTTTGGATATTTTCCACCTTTTCCCTTGGATGTTGTTTATGGACAACAAGGAGGAGTGACAAAATACAGCATGAGAGAAGAATTGAGAGCAGGGAAGTTTGTTGAAAATATTAGGCAAATTAATTTGCAAGTATGGTAGATGTTAAAGAATTCACGAGAAAGGTATAAGGCATGATATGATCAACACAGAACAAAAAAATCATTAAAAGTGGGAGACATAGTTTGGTTATATTTGAACAAGGAAAGACTACAAGGGACCTGGTAAGAAGATCAAGGCTTTTTGGTATGTCCCTTTTGAGGTATCGAAGAAGGTGGGAGATAATACCTCTAGACTCAGTCTACCCCCATATATGAACATTTACTCAATAGTGAATGTGGGGAATTTGAAACTCTATGAGCCTTCCATGCTGGATCAAGAGGAGGAGTAGGTCCTACCTACCATAGAGGACTTAGAACTAGATGCTCAGGTAGATTTGGAATAGGACACAATTTTGTAGAGGAAGTCCAGAACTACAAGACAAGGGCAACATGACCTTTGGAAGATTTGGTTGAAAGGACAACTTCCAGGAAAGACAAAATGGTACTCCAGAGAGAAGGTAGAGGAAAAATTTCCTCACCTCATTCATTAAATATTTTGGGGACCAAAATCCTTCCTAAATGGGGAGGTATAATTCAAATTGGATCATCATATAATTTTTCATCTATCTTAGTACTTTTTGGGTGGAGAAAAAATGAAGGGATTAGCTTGCAGGGTCATTTTAGTGGTAGTTCACGGTTTAGAAAATTGGGGTCCAAAACCTTCTAGAGTCATTTTGAGACATTAAATGGCATTTTTGGGGGTTACAACGTCCAAAAATTTTGCACATGCCCTTTAATTTGATTTGCACACCAAGACCTTTCTAACGATGCTAAAATCACCTCAATCAGAGCTCGTATGCGAAAGTTATACCTCTCGCAAGTTGACTTGCCTTGTTGACCACCATGGTACGAGTGGATGACATGTCAACCCCCATTACTCACACCTATGGGGCTAGTCATGTGTGGAATTTCAATAATATTCTATAAGGTCCAAATCTGATCACTAATTGAGGGTTGAGGATGCAAAAACCCTAACCATAGACAACTACCGTGCTATGTTAAATAACAGGTCATTAGGAGGAGAAAGGGTTTCATTCTTTAACATTATATTTGTTGCATAGTTGAGTAGAGAATCTAGGAGTCATATTTTGAGAGCATAACAGAGGAGGAAAATATTTAGTATTAGCCATATAGGCCACAATGTCAAATGAAACTCAACAATGAGTGCCTCTTTCTTTGTATTTGCATTTCCATGACTGAAGAAAAGAGAGCAGAGCATAGGTCTCGCCTTCTAGTTGGGTTTTCTCCTATATCGGGTATCCCATGATATATCTTGTGTTCATTTGTGTGTGGATGGTGTGTTCTTTTGCTCATTTCTTTCATTTTTGTATTTTAATTAATTTCATAAATCTAAGCAAAGCTAGTAATGAATTAATATGGGATCTAAGGAAAATTAGTTTGCATAGTCTAAGATTTTGTAATGTATAATATATGTTGTGACAAATTGTTCCAGTGGAATATCCATGATAGTTTATAGATCAGAGAAGGTGATTTTTTAGAGGAATAATAGTATATAAATTGGTAAATTGGTAAAAGTGTTAGAAACTAAACCTATACAAGTAGTCGTTTGAATGGAAGAGCCCCTCCAAAACATTGTCACAAAATGTTTTGAACTTGTGGTTCATGTATAATGATGCTAGATGTGGGTTGGAGATAGTATTTAGAGTTCTCCATTGTTGTTTCTTTCATTAGTTGGTGGGTGGTCGGGAACGATCTCATGAAGATTAGGCCATTTAGTGTCGATTGTAATTAGTGTAAAGAACAATGTAGGGTATCACAACTGTGTAATCATTTTTGTCAACGCATTCCTTAATTTGATCCAAAAGGAGCATGTTCAATGAAGATTACACCTGAAGTATATGGATTGTTCTATAAGCTTGCAATCATGGGTTTGATCAATTCAGATGTTAAGATCAACAATAGTTGTGATATGACTATCCTTAATGTTTTTCTACAAAGATAGAAGCAGTTGCTTGGCTACGATGGTGCATCATCAGGTTATACAAGTGGTAGTAGAATCTTGGATGCCAACCAAATTGGTTGTTTTGGAACCTAAGAAGGTGCAATACATACTCTTTTATTTCAACTAATTTGAATGTTTCCTTCTTGAACATATAAACCCATGTGGGGAACAATGTGGGGAAGGCCATATCAAAGAGACCCTCTATGTTTTATTCATTGATTGGTGAGATGCCAATAGTTGGACATGCAATAGAATTTTCCAATCTAGATTCTACTAACTGCAAGTTCTTTTTGATTTCATGGGTTTCTATATTTGCATCAGGGAGAGTGACTACACAAGAAGAATGTTATTGTCCATATTGGTCTATATATTCACTGTGGAAAGCATATAGGTGCATATAGTTGTGGTTAGAGTCTGCAATAGAAGTTGATGCATGATGAAGCATGTAGGAGAGGTTGGTAGGGGTGGTAGGCAATTCCATGATTGCATGATGTTCAAGACAAAAATACTTATAGTAAGGATAATTTACTATCGTGTACTCCAATAATGCCATAACATGGGATATACTCATAATACATTTGCATTTTTTTCTTGGAATTAAGGCGTGTAACAATCAAAATGTCTAAGTCTTCGACATGATTAGGAAGGTATTTGGAGATTAAATTAGTCCCTTGTGGGAAGTTGATTGTATGGATGCTATATTTTTATTGGCCACTACTTGCATGGACAATTCAAAGTATTGGGTTTACGCATGATATGAGCATTTACGCAACCTATGTCAACTTTTCTAGTACATAAGGTTTCTCCCTAGGATACATGTTGTTCCATGTGGAGTTGTGATTACCATCTTTCTCTACAAAGCATCTATGACAATTATGGAGGCCATCTGAAGGTTGTGTCTAGATACATAGATATGATTATTTGTGGATTGAGCAAGAGTGGATGCATGGGAGTGGATATATCCTGACATGACATTTGTGATGTGCATGTGCAATGATTTTGTTGAGGCATACATCTTGCTATGCAAGGGAGTATTCCAAGCCATTTTTTCACCTAAGAGCAAGGGGAAAAGGTTCTTCTTGGGTTTGTTTAGGAGGGAAAATGTTTGTAGAAGTAGAAGAACATGAAGGGGATTTTAGATTGGCTTGTTTTTTTCCTCTCCATTGAATGTTGATTGCCTATTTATTTCTACAATAGATAAAGCATTCATATGAATTTAGTTGGTCTTTATTCTCCGCATATTGCATGTAGGTGCACTCATTGGAAGACCAAATCGACATCTGTTGCAACACTTGTAGGTGATAAAAAAACTTGGATGCATTGGATAAGGAAGCAAGGATGTTATAGAGCAAACATGTGTAAATGGAGGATATTTGTTATGTAACAATGCGAATTTTTATTTAAAAAAAACATGTTTATGAGTGAAAAAGGTAAAGAACATAAGAGCATTGAAAATTTCTAAACAAATGTAGCAAAGCATCAATGTTAGGGGAGAAGAATGCATAAATTGAAGAACACAATACATCTATGTGTGGGATTTAATATATATTTGAGATTAGTAAGTGAAAAAAATGCATGTGAGGTGATAGCTTGGAGTGAGGTGATAGCTTGGAGATCAAAATGGGATCTATAGTAACCATGCCTAACAAAAAAAGGTTATTTATATAAAGTTATGTAAGACTAAACAAATGAATGACTATTTTATATGAACATAGGAAAGTGTGCGTTGCACAAATGGGGATATAGCGATTTGATAGAAGGACATATTACAGTTTCAAGTAAAACTATTTTTGAATATTATTTTTAATATGATGCTATGCTTGGTATGTGTGTACATTGTGTGTGACCAACATCCATAACATGATTGCATCAAATGATAATGTACATATTAGAGCAAATAAACCAATAAATAGTTTTTATATTATCATAATATATATGAGTGCAATACAAATATGGGTGGAATTTACTATATATTTGAGATTAGCAAGTGAAAAAAATGCATGTGAGGTGATAGATTGAAGGGAAAAAAGGGATTTGCAATAATCTTTCCTAACATTGACAACTCACACACATGAAGGGAATGCGAGACTAAACAAATGATTGACTTGTTTAGATGAACCTAAAAAGGTGTGTGTTGCACAATTAGGGCTATAACTATTTCGGGCAAGGACATATTATAGTATATATTTTATTTCATCATAAGGATAATATTAGGTCTTATAGATATCTCACTAAAAAAAATATAGATCCTTAGGTATATCAAATAAATCCATAAATATGATGTATATTTATTTAATTATGATTTGCAAATGTATAAGTATGCATTATAGGTTCTTAATTAGGTCTTGCAGGTATTAATTAGGCCTTATAAATATCTATTCAAGATTTAAAATTATAATCAAGTTTTCTTATAGATAAATTTGTAGTACAATCCCTAATTAAGCTCTAAATAAATTGATAAGAGATTAAATCTTTGATCTCTATCCTTGAGCATAGTTTATACCATGAAAAATAACCTACTATGTCAAATCCAAGACATCATGTTTATAGTGTTTTTAAGACCAATTTCTACAAATATCAATTTGTTCTTTTCTAAAGAATACACATAATTATATACCATGCATTAGTGTAAACATAGAAGCCAATATTCAAAACCAAAAGCACAATCTAGTACCCTCATTCCCTTTGAAGAGAAGTGACATAATCTAGAACCATATCTAAGTAATTTATATGCAATTTTTTTAATGATTTTCGAGTGACTAAACAAAGATAATATAGTCAAAGTTTGACAAACTTAAATAGACCAATCAATAAAATCTAACATCAATGCACAAGAGATCAATGTAATTGGTAGAAATGAAGAATGTGAGTAGCCCAACAATATGTTCATATAGCCTTCAAAAGTTTTAAAATTGACAATTCACCATCAATACAAGGGACATTAGAGGTTTAAAGAAAACCATTATGGATATCAAAGCACGTTTTTCAAAGTTTTTAATATGTTGTTATGCTGGGTAGTTGTGTATATTTTGTAGGGTTAACATTTATGATGCAGTAAATGATATTAGGTATATTAGAAAAAATAAATTAACAAATAATTTTTAATTTTATTGAAATAGATGTGTATTTTTTTGAAAGCACCATCCATGATAAAAACACAGAAATTGTTATCTGAGATAGAAGAGAAAAAACAGCAAATAATTTATGTTGTAATTGTATAAAATGCATAAATGAAAAACATAGAACAACACAATTTAAAGGCATTCATACCAAAATGCAATCACTTAGAAACTCTAGAATTTGATATATCTCATACCATTAATTGATAACTTTATAGTAAAACCAATAAAATATAATTTAATATAAATAGTTCCGCAAATGTGTAATGCAGAAAATATAATAAATGCCAACATAGAAGCATAGTAGACATAGTTACGGAAATGCGTGATGCATAGAATTATAAAAAAATGGCAATGCAGAAGTAGAGGAAAATTTAGAAATAAGGTAGTTTGGTTTACTTTTGGAAACATTCCTATTTGAACAAATGTGGTAACACTTTTTCCAAGGCGATCTAGCGGCATTGAAAAAAACAGAGAGATTTCAAATATAACATTTAAGATTGAAAATTTCACATTACATTTGTGGATGTGAAATATCATTAGAATATTCAAAATGGGTATTGGACATACAAAAGCTTGAGAAGAAAATGGTGAAAAAAATAGAGGGGTAAAAAGGAGTATACATCCTTTTAGGGTTAGTTGATTTTTTTTATATCATCTAACCGTACATTGGAATCATCTAGTTGTACATTGTTCTCATGTTTGAAGGATAGTTTTTATGATTTTACGTTGATAACTTTAATACACATAGTATTTTTAAATATCTCTATCTTTGTAATAAGAGTGAAAAGGAACGAGGACCAATATTTAGCTTATTATGCAATATTGAATGTTGTGGTAGGTGGATTATAGGTAGTTGGATCTGAATTGCTTTCAGATCTGATGGCCTATAATCCACCTGCCGCAGCATTCAATGTTGCGTAGCAGGCAGGATGTTGTTCGCCGAAAAGGAATTTCCTAAATTCTATTTTAAGAACAACTTCTCTGACGACATCTAGATATGTAGACAAAAAGTGAAAGTATTTTTCCCTCATCCCCATTAGTCCCATTTTAACATCTTCTAAGACAACCATGGAGGTGAATTCTCATGTGTGGTCCTACAATTTGAGTTTAAGCATGTATTTCTAATTACATTTAGATAAATTAACATTGTCTCTGGGATAATGCCAATTGTTGTTTGAATTGTGGAATAGTTTTGTCATGCATTGCCTAATAAAGGACCGTAAATGTAATAAGTCAAGCATGTGGATTTTTGTTATGGTAGCCTTCAATAAAATCCATTCTAATTTACCAAAGGGAGTGATGCTAAGAGCCTCAACATTTGTTCTTCTTTTGTTTATTTGAATGAGATGGTGCCATATCTTCTAGTTAGGGATGGGGAGGGAGGATGCAAGTCGTTTTCTTCAGGCTGTGTTGACAGCCTAGGCACTTCTTTTATACAAAGTGGAAAAAATAAAATAAATGGGGAAATCCATGAGAATGAGCAAAATGATATAGAAATAGAGGTGCAATAAGGTTGAATTAGAAGGTAGAATACAAGGAACACATAAAATATAAGTTGGGCAATGACATATGATTTATTTTAAGGATATGGGTTTATGAACCTCAAGAAATCAATTCAGAAAAGTTGGGACAAGGAAATATGTTGGGGAAATCTATTTGTTGGTTTGAATACAATAACGTATAAGCAATGAAATTGAAATCCATGTGCCATCGGAAAATGGATATATAAACATGAAACTTATTTCAAACAATAAGGGGGAAAATGCAGTATAAAGCACCTAGGGAAAAATGAAGCAAGTCCATCAATGAGCAGAGAAAAAAACCTAGAGAAAAATTAAGCAAGTCCACCAATGAGTAGAGCAAGACATGAAAACATGAGGCCACCAATAACACCTTAAAAAAGAGTTGGGAAGCATAAATAAAAACATGGAAGGTGTAAACGATAGCGCGGGAAACAAAGAACAAAAGGCTTACGGAGTTGCAAAAAATGGTTATGGAGAATGACAAGATGAGGGAAGCATCGACATATATCAAGATACAGTGGAGGGGATGAATAGGCAATCAATGGATTAGAGGGTGCAGAACAATAAATAATCAAGTGATAATTGAGATGTGATGAACAATGAGTGAAAGGGGTAATAAATGAGATTGTTTCATAGAGGTTGCATATGGCAAAGCCAGTAACAACTGAGAGGAGTAATACAAGTGGTAGGTAGGTTGAATGGATGTGGAGAGCCACAACACAAGGAAGAGGTGGGTACGATACCATATTATTGCTATCAGGATGAGATAGTTCTAGAACAAATAACTAGAATGGCCTTATGAAGGAGAGTGTTAACATTAAGAATAGGGAATAATCATTTTTCCTACATTTACAGCCATTTTGCTATCTTTATAGATCGAATCCAACCATGTTGGCCATTTCTTGGGTGAGGCAAGAACATACCTAGAGGAACATTTATGGAAGAAAAACCTTAGGAAAGAGGGTTAGGGCACTACATGAGGGGTTGAGGGTCCAAGGGAAGAACGACACAAAAGGATATGATGGTCATTAAGGGAAATCATTGACCAAAAGTAAAGAAATGTCCCGTCGAGAGAGATGGACTCCATTGTGAAAAACGCCTTATGGTGTAAAAATAACGATTAGATTTTCCTGAACTTTAAATGTTTAATAAACTCTAAGCTTAACTGTTTTTTTGAAGGTGGAAAAACCTATCATAACTCAATTGTCAATCGATAGTGAGGACAACCATCTTGGGATGCTATCCGTGAATGTGAGTTGACTCATCACTATTATTTAAGGAAAACCATGCCATCTAAAATAAACTAAACATAATTTATTAATGTATAAGGTGTTTTTTATAATTTGTTAAATTTTTAGGGGTTACAAGCACAGGGGAGTCATTTTTTATCTTGAGGGAAAACAAGAATTGACTTACATGTTAGGTTTAGGGACATCCACAAATAACTAGGCCAAGGTGTATGCCCTCCTTCAAGGTCTAATCTTAGTAAATGAAGACATAGTAAGGTACTAAGGACTCTTATTGTCATTAGTGACTGAAGTATAATCATAAACCTAATGATCTCTATGAAGAATCCTTTCAATCGTAAGCCAAAATCTCTCATGGAAAGGATTCAAAAGGAGATCCTCATATTCCATGGGGTCTCCTTATTCCAAGTCCTAGGGGATCACAATCGACAAGTTGATGCTCTCGCAAATGAAGCAACCAAGTTAAATGTTGGGGTTCTTTGAAAAATGGGGGTTTATTACTCAAGCCATCCCCTAAGCTCATTTGCATTTTATTAACCATGGAGGCATATCATCACTTTCATAATCAACACATCACAATACTTACATTGTCTTGTGATATCAAGTGAGGGAATGAGATGTGAAGGGACTTGTTCACTAGCCCCGCACATGCTAGACTTAATTTCTGGCAGACAATTTGAATTCTTTAGTGTATCTTATCAAAACTTAGGTGGAATAATGACACATTTTGTGGTTGGTCTGAGCGACATTGTCTAGTGGTGGACTGTATGGATAATTTTAAGGATGGAAATTTATATTAAAATGTAGAAACATGGGCTAATCTTACTAATCCTTAATATGCAAAATGTAAAATGTTTGGCGATAGTTTTGTAAAAATATTCAAATTTCTAAGGATTTTATATGGTTTCTATAAATTTTTGGCTATTTTTAAGGTAAAATAATTTTATTCTATGGAATTTGGGTGAATTGCTTTTAGAAAAAATGGAAATTGGTGAATTTTTTTTTAGGAAAAACCATGGAAAATTATCCCATTGGCAAAATGTATCCCCTAAAATCATCTATGGTGGACTGCTCTGAGCATGTATGCCTTACTGGTAAGGTATTCACTTTGTCTCTAGTATGTGTTTTGGAGTTTTCATTTGCTACAAAAGGTTATAGTGGTCTTGTGGTTTTCTATCATCACCCTATTAGGTAATTATATTTGTTTATATGGTGTCTAGAGCTCTAGGTGTTTGTGACCTTAGGTTGGTGGCATTATTTGACATTTGGGTGTTGGAATTATGTCCCTTTCCCACCCTACTCTACCCTTCTTGGTTCATTTATTAGTGGTGGTGACAGTCTAAAAGGAAGATTCAATTTATATTTTGGGACCAATAATTTTTCTTTCTTCTGATTGGGTATCTATCCTTGAAAATGGATTACATATAGGCAAAAGAATTTTGCAGAGTGATTTGCAAACATGAGGAATTTATCAATAGCAATAGAACCTCAAATTTCTCAGTAACCACAAAAGTACATGAAAATGAACACCAATGCATCTCTCATAATACTTTGGTCATGAATACCATGGTCCATCATAATCAACAAATCCAAATGTTGGAAGCATAATTCTCCATGTTGAGAAACATGGTTTGCATTCTTAGTAAAGGTTCACACTTGGTTGTCTCAAATTACAAAGTGTCATTCAATTCAATTTAGGAAGACCTCAAGGAAGAAGACATTGTGCATCAAATGATGGAAGATAGGAAATCAAGATTCCCACCCTACCAATATTGGAGCAGATGAAGCCATTAACAAACACCTTTTTCCATTAGATTCTATGTTTTGTAAATTAATACTTATATTAGGTGTCTTTAATAAAGTAAATACTAGCAGTAATTTTATGAAGACTACAACTAAGAACAATCTAGAAATTATGTTCTTTGCATACTATGTTTGTTTGACTGAAATTATCATAGCAACTTTCTTTATGTACCTTTTTATTGTTCAACATAGCTGCAACATTTCATAATATAATTTTACCAATTTCTGTTAAAAAAATTAATTTATTAACTTTTTTATTATATGGAAAAAATGAAGTATTTTATAATATGGGGTTTAAAAAATGCATTACACATGTCACATTATTGCACTAAAAGTAGTAAGGTGAATATATAACCTAAGTAAATGTGTCATGTTTATGTTTATAATGTTAATAAAAAAAAAAAATTAAAAATTAAATTAAAAAAAAATTATTATAATAAAATAATAATGATTTATTTCTAAGATTAAGGTTTAGTTAGAAATCAAATTAATGTATGAGAATTCCTTGTTTGTGGGACAAGTGACTATGTGCCTGCAATGATTTCACTACTTAGTTTAAGTAGGTGCACATATCCTACCTTCTTCTGATTTGAACCTATAACCTTCGAGAAGGAAACACATGTTCTTAATAATAACACACGCACACACATAATCAGAATTGTGTTTATTTGATTCTATGGTAAGATGGATCTATGTTGGTGTGTATAAAGCTAAAAAGATTAAAAAAAAATGGCAACTCACCTTTAGAAAAATAATCTCAATAGTAACATAAATTTATTTTAACTTTCTTAAATTATAAAAAAGTTATGATTAGTTTTTGATATTATTTCATTGTTCAATAACTCTAAAATTAAGATGAGCTTATACTAATTATTATTATTACTTAATGGAGCTAAGCTAAAAGATCTGTATTTCTATCATATAATTTAATAAAGAACAACTAATTAGATGTAGTTTGTTTACCCTAGACATAAATCAATAATCAATTGTGCATTTGGGCCATTGGATAGGTAAGCAACAAAGTCAACCATTGATGTTGTAACTTCCTTGTGTGATGGCCCAAACTCACAATTGTATTAACATAATGCTTATTTACCTAGCACGATTATTAACAAATTCCAATGGGCTAAACTCACAATTGGGTTTTAACACAATGCTTATTTATTCACCATGACATTTAACAAAGCCCTTTGAGTGACTACCCAATCTTGTAGAAAATATTTCCTCTAGTTGTTGAACCCAATAATACAAAAAGTCAAATTTCTCATCAACCCATAATTTTAATCAATTTTTTGATGATCTAGGTCAATTCAAAATTGGGTAAAATCTCAATGGAATTACTCCACCATGCAAAGAACTTGGATCATAGTGAAACACTACTCAACCCTAAAAAAATTATTGCATTCTTATCAAATTTATGGCCAGGGTCCTTTTGATATAAGATTAGCTTATTCCCATTCTGACCATTGATCAAGTAGTTCGACCTATGAACTTGACAAAAACATGCAATCAAATGTACCATAAAATGGATTGTCCACCTATAACATCAAGTGTTGAGACATTTTACCACTCATCCAACTTGAGACCTATCATTGTGCCACGATTAATGGACCAAATAATTGGTGATAGCGTGAAATCTCTTCGTGGGGGCATCGGGTAGGCTTGAACCCATGACCTCCCAAAACCATACGGCTTGGAGGAGGCTAGAAGACCAATGGAGCTCTTGGCAGAACCCAAATTTTGTAGAGTAGTTATGTAAGAGTGAATTTTTTAAAGTAATTATGTATAAGTAGACTGTGTCAACATTGGTGGAGCCCGTTTTTTGTAGAGTAGTTATGTATGAGTGAATTTTCTAGAGTAATTATGTATAAGCATATTGTGTCGACATTCATGACCTGTATGGGTGCCTCTTTTTTTCCTCTCTTTTTTATTTTCTTCCTTTTTTCCCTTTTTAGGTAAGAGGTTTGACCTCCATAACACACTATTGCTTGGGAGACTCATTACTTTTGTACGTTTCACTTAGTATGAGACCTATTATAGCTAGTCGATTAGACCACACACCCCCAATGACACACAGGGAGCTCATCATGGTTGTTGGTGAGTTTGAACTTGCAACCTCTTGGAGTCTTGTGGATTGGAGGAGGCCTGAGAACCAACAAAGATAGAGGGAGAACCTACCTTGTATGAGCACATGGAAAATTTTATTGAGCATACAGAGTTGTCATAGTTTCTTATTCAAAATTTTGATGTAACAAGTTTTCTGCTTAAAACCTTGTAAATAACCAAGGCTCCACTACTTTTCTTGTGACCAACATAGACAATCATAGCAAGTCTATCTAATCGATAAGGTTCCTTCAGTGCATTGTGCCAATATTGGTAAGTGCATAGGAATAATTTGTGTTGACATTTTGGATCCCCTAGTCATGTCATGATGTGTTATCCAGAGATTACAATATCTTGAGTGTCATCTACTCATATACTTTTTTTAATCCCTAATGGAAGAGTTGTTGGCTACTCATATACAAGCCAACAAAAATGAAAGATTTTTGGGGTTCAAAAAAAGGCACCAACATGAGCATAAATTGTTGGGGAGTCCAATGTTTCCAAAAGAGAGTAGAAAGACCCAAAATCCATAGAATAGTTTATTTATCTACATTAAGTTGTGTGGAGCAAGAATCAATGGACAAATATGGGATTTATGTCAGTTGTAGCTAAGGTAAGATCAAAACATTGATCTTATTTACTTATTAGTAATGGTTAGTGCAAAATCCCTTCCACTCAATTTTCAATTTAATTTACAAGTAGTAGCAGTTATCAAATCTATTGCAAATCTCAGTTGAAGCAAGCAAATTGTAACATAATAAATGAACTCCAACATCATTTGTTATACAATGATGTGGTCATTGTCTTCTTTCATCTAAGACATCCCCTTATTACTATGAGACTTTTTCACAACAAAAAGATACACTAACAACACTTAAAGAACAATGCTATGGAATGGTTTTAAATGCATCTCTTAATATCTAAAGTGTTGAGTGGAGAATACATATTCTTAATAAAACACTAAACATAGAACAAATATCATAATTATACAAACACAAGAGCTACAAGAAACATAAGTAGCTTGTGAAATGCAGAACTATAACAATGCAACTATCAATGTCTACACATATAGCGAGCAAGCTAACAACCATCGAGAGTATTGATAGTGACCATAGAATATTGGCATTCATACATGTACGTTAGTCCTTTGGTATAACGTTAATTTAATCCTATGAGATGCTTTATATTTTTCTAATAGAGTGTGGATTTCAAATGAGGACCTTAGAAACAAGAACCAAATGTCTTTTCTAAAAATTACTTTTTCAAACCTTCATTGAAGGGCAAAGGTGGGGGTAAATTTCAATGATAATAAAACAGTTAGATGACTTATTCTTTTGTCAACTTTGCTAGTGAACCATGACCTCATTGATATTATTTTTCCGTTATTCCTCAACTTTAACCTTTTCAATTTTTTTTTTTTAAGAGTTTTTATATATCTTTTTAATATTTTTATGTTTTTTATATATAAGTTCAGAATTAATTCTATTCACTTAATTCACGATTGAGTTTTGAGTTATGATTAGAGTTTTTATAAATATTTTTTTAATTTTCTTTTTTATTTAGATAATAAATAACTAGCACATTTTCTAAGCGAGTGAATGGAAATGTTGAAGTAATTTGAGGGAGGTTTCATATTAATGTTATTAATTGGGATTATAAAGATATTGCAATTAAAATGATTGTATTTGAACTTTGAGGGAGGTTTCATATTAATGTTTTTAATTGGAATTATAAAGACATTGCAATTAAAATGATTGTATTTGAAGTTGGTTCAATATTTTGATGATGTTTAGATCATGCCCCCAAGACGTTTCAATTTGTATAAAGGAAACATGGAATTGTTCACTATTCTGGTTCACCTCAACCCTTTGTGCCCACCTCAACAGTGTGCTCACTACCATGCATAAGAAAAGACTTACATAAATCCCCTAAAGCACCATATATCTTCCCTCTCTGCATGTCTCTGAATACATGTTTCTATTTATTAGGATTAACTTAATTATTTTTAAATGACATCCATGTTCTTCGTGAAGTTGTTATTTTTCTCAACATTACTTAGCATACTAATTGGTTATGGATAGGTCATCCACATTATTGGTGAAGATATGCATTTTACTCAACATTGCTTACTCAAAGTTAGTTTTAAACATTATCCATGTTATTGACAAAGGTGTCTGTTTTCTTAACATTTAAGTAATAATAATGTATTTATATGTAATAAAACTTACTAAAACCACTTTAAGAACCAATGAGAGACGAAATGATCTAGGTTGATATTGGTGGCCACCCACCTATTCCAACTAGCACAAAACAGTCTTTTGGCAACTTACTATTTTTAGCAGGATTTCGGTTCCTAAACTTCCAGGGCCATTTTGAGGGTCTAAATGAAGTTTTTTTTTATATTGGTCACCTCAATGTTAGTTAATGACTCTAATTGAGCCCCCAAAATGAATCTCCTCATCTCAACCTTTCCAATGAGCTATCGTGCGCCCCAAACAGAGATCGTATGCCAAAGTTACGCCCATGGGAAGTTGATACACCAAACTACCCAAAACGAGGTCCACAAAATTGTTGGCTTTTCATCTTCCAGGGTTAGGGTTTTGGATTCTCTTTATGTTAAAAATGTATTTGGAGCCTCATTGTAATAATCATCTTCTTGCGAATGCGAGTAGCCGTCACATTTCTTCTTAAAGATAAGTTGCCACCATTCTAGCGAGTCTTTCACTCTGTATTTCTACGGTTTTGTACATTTCGCTCATTAATAGAAATGATGTTTTACTGCATATATGTGTTTATGGTTGCAACTCTGATATATTTCTATTATATTATTGGATATACGAGATATCTTTGTACATTTCTTTATTATATCTCCGCTCTCATTTTGTGCCGAAAATAATCTGATCAGTGGTATCAGAGCATGCTGCTCTTGATCATTTTTTTTCAGTGCATGTCCCCGACCCAGTCTGAGTATAGCAAGTTGGGTATCGAGATTGTTTCTCTTGATGAAAATCGATCTCGCACACCCAAGAAACCCTCCATGGTGGAAAAAAATAAAAATGATAGAGTAGACGATTCTATTAATATGTTGTTTGAACAAGCTCTCACAGGACAGAGGGACGAAATGATGGAGAATTTTGTCCACGTCCTTCAACGCCTGTCGATAAAAACCAACGCATCTTCATCAAGCAACCACTTTGGAGGCGCCTCGCCTTTCAAGGTACAAATTAATTTTGATATTCCTGTATTTGAAGGACTGATAGATGCAGATGCGCTAGAAAAATGGTTAAATATGCTAGAAGGTTATTTCTCTGTTCACAATTTTTCTGACAGGGAAAATATCACCTTCGCACTCCTTAAGTCTCTCCCCCATGTCAAAAATTTGTGGGAAACTTACTGGGAGGAAAGTTCCACAGAGGAGTCTGGAATATATGGGGTCGAGCCCTCTTGGGATTTTTTTTTGGATGCGGTCAAGGAACAATATTACCCTTTTGGTAACTATGATGACCAGTACATGAGATGGACCACGTTACATCAAGAGAGGGGCCAAGCAGTGTCAGAGTTCACCAATACCTTCCATACCTTGCACACCAAGCTAGGTATCAAATATTCTGAGGAATTTGGTTCCGAAATACCATGGGGCTCTACAAAGATACATCTAAACTGAAATGGAGTTTTTGGACATATCATCGCTGGGAACTACTTATGGATATGTCGTCAAAATCGAGAAAAAATTTAGGCACTAGAACAAACGGGAGTTTGGTTTTCCAATTCACAACAACCAAAGTATGATAAAGACTACCCTAACAAATAGTCTCCCAAAAACCAGTCCAAGCCACAGGAAAAGAAGGGTCACGAGAATACGAAGAAGACACTGGAAAGTGGTGTGATTTCCACAAAATCCCCTAGCACAACACTGATGAATGTCACTCAAAACAATCATTGGTGGCTGAGATCAAAGACAAGGAGCCGAACCCTGATTCAAAATCTGATTCAAAAAATAATGATAGAAGATAGATCATTGATGCAGACCCCACTTCTAATGTCGTGACCACGACAATTCAACCAGAAGAACCAACATATCCTAAGGAGGGGGAGCGCCTTTTTCATTCACAGATGTCTGTGAAGGGGACTCCACTGAATTTTATTGTTGATAACGGAAGCCAGAAGAACCTCATCTCAACATAGGTCATCAAATAGTTGGGATTGTCAACAACACCACACCCACAACCATACAACATTGGGTGGCTTCGCCAAGGATGCGATCTCAGTGTCAGCTAGCAATGTCGATTGTCATCTTCCAGGGTTAGGGTTTTGGATTCTCTTTATGTTAAAAGGCCTTTGGAGCCTCATTGTAATAATCCTCTTCTTGCGAATGCGAGTAGCCATCACATCTCTTCTCAGAGATAAGATGCCACCATTCTAAGGAGTCTTTCACTCTATATTTCTACAGTTTTGTACATTTCGCTCATTAATAGAAATTGTGTATTACTATATCTCGGTGTTTATGGTTGCATCTATGACATATTTCTATTATATTATTGGATATCTAAGATATCTCTGTACATTTCTTTATTATATATCCGCTCTCATTTCATGCCGAAAATAATCCGGATCACAAACCCCTATAATTTCAGCATTCCATTCATACCTAGTTTCTTCTCCATGTCCAAAAGGATTTATCTTTGTACGTGAATTTTGATGATGATGTCCCATCTCGGTGAGATCAATCGATTAATTAATGTATTGTATGTAGTATATATTAAGTTCACCTCCACAATAAAAGGGGACCCTCTAGGCATGAGACATGTGAATTTTATTATTGAGGTCTATACTTCGGGGACCCTGAGGTAGTACCACCACAAGAACCAACACGTCTCCATGAAGGAAGTGAAGAATTGGGCGTGTTAGATATTGGAAGTATTAAATTATCTTCATAATCATAACCCTTGCATAATTCATAGTGATTTGAATTGAACAATATATTCGTGAATGGTAAGAGTGGTGTTTTGAAGATCATGGATTTGGGTTTTGTTGCTATCATGGAAAATGATCATGTTGTGCACGCTATCATTGGTACAACGAAAATCATGGCTCCAAAATTATATGAAGAGGGTTATAATGAAAAAGTAGACGTTTATTCGTTTGGCATGTGCTTACAAGAGATGGTCATGAAATCTTCTTTCAGCCCTATCGATCTAGGTTCTTGCAACTTCAACTTGGATTTTCTTCATTTCCAGATGGGACGCTTCATTTATGGTTGGATCTAGATTGGCTATTTATTAATAAATACAATATACTAAATACACAAGGGTGTACAACATGAATGGAAAAGTTGAATGTGTGGTACACACAGGAAGATAAACACACCCTCAAACAATTGGGTTTCTAGCACTTTAAAACAATTGCATGTGCAACATGCATACAGATAAAGGCACTTCAAAGAAATTGTGTTTCCAACACCCACGAAGCAAAACATAACTTACAAACTTAATGCACAGGCAGATAAACACACCCTCAAATAATTGGGTTTCTAATACTTCAAAACAATTATGTGTGCAACATGTAGATAGATAAAGGAACTTCACAACAATTACATTTCCTGCACCCGAGCAACACAAAATAACTTATAAAATTAGTGTTGGGAGTTTCTATGGAAAAATTATTTTGGCGATGTTTGAATTCATTTTGTTCATGAACTTCTCCTACTCAGTTAGTAATATCAAGGCTTTGTGCAACCACCTATATCTTGATATCAAACTTGTCATCTTTGGTTCCATTTGTAGCAACTATACCAATGTTGTCAAGGATGTCGAGTAGGGACAAATCTTTTTGACATTGTTGCCTTCGTCCTCGGTTTCAATGATGTGAGAGATGGAAAGGGAGTTAAAGGGGGGGAATATTCCTTTCCAGATGTCAAATTGAGAACCCTCCAATGTGTCCAAATAAGATATACTTTGAGGTATCTCCCAATGTGAATAACTTCATGCACCCATTCGTTTATATTATAGGTATTGCCTTGGAGAAGCTGCTTCTAGGGGGAATTCATTTTTCTTTCTTTTGTCATGCTACTCCACAAATTCTCTCTTGATTTCTATGTAATAGTTTTGGTCATGTTTTTGGACTGTAGAAGCTACAAGGTTATTTGAGTCTTAGAGTGTTGCTACAATAGAAATCTTATTGGTTGTAGTCACCCTGGGAGAATGATATGGATATAGTCGTTGTTATTCTCATGCATGGTTTTATATATGGGGATCCATGTTGTTGTTGTGAAATATTCCTTATTTTGTTGCTCAAATGGTGTTGCCATGTCATTGTTGAGAAAGTGAGTGGTGTTCTATAGATGGGTTGCTGGTTGTTGGTGCATGAGAGACCAAGAGGGATATTTTTGTTGTTAAACTTGTATCATGTGTTGAGTTTTGAATCTTGATCACTTACATGAGACGATTTAATGCTTGGATATGTGCCAATTCAATTTGGAAATGAGATTTGTGGTTGTAGCTAGCTCGAATCATACAACACTATTTTGGGGTGGCCTTTGAGAGAAGAGAGACAATTCCAGTAGACAGTCGTTGCCCTTGTTGCTTCATAGTAGGGCCTGGGGTGGTGTTCATAGTGGATGCATATGGTTGGGAGGAAAATTTCTACTATGTAGCTAGTCCATGTGAGCATATTTTCATATAGATAAGTATTTCCAATGACCATTATGAATATTTCATTTTAATATTTATTGTATGTTGTGTATGAATGATGAAGTGTTTTGGGAATCAAATGGACATATATGTATTGTGCATGAGTTCTCTATATAAATCAATATATGGAATGAGAATAGTTTAATGGGTTGTGTCCTTTGTCGTTCTATATAAGTTGAATGAATGATATATTGAAATATACTATGTTTGGTTATAAATTCAAATTTAGATGGTATGGAAAATTTTAAATGAGTTATTGAGATCTCCTAATAGATTATTCAAAAGATATTTTTTGTGAAGTAGTACCCCACAATCCAAGACAGTTGAAAGGGTAGATGACATGATATCTAACAACTCTTGTCTTGTAGTTTGTAACTACTTATAGGATCATTTAGGCATTGTTCTACAATCTATGAAATCACTTTGTGTAAATCCTCACCATAGAATATGTTGGGTATGTATTATATTCTTTGCACGAGTAGTAGTGTCACATTTTTTGCCTTGGGAAATGTGTCACTTTTTTGCCTCGAGAAACATGTCACATTTTGACTCGTGTTTCGTGCTGCCTCGATTTTTGTGTCCATTGTTGGGTAGTTTTTCGGCACATGTTTTTTTGCCGATGGTTTTCTATTTCCGGTTAAGGAATTAGGGTTGTTGACTAATCCAAGTCATTGGGTTAGGGTTTTGGACATCGTTGACACCTATATGTATATTGTATTGTAAACAATGTATGACTATGAAGGAATATAGAATATGTTGGTTTTTCCAGTTTGAGTTTCCAAGGGAAAAATCTTTGTGTAATGTTTGTATTTTCCATTGTATCTTTTTTGTTCTTTTACTAAAAATATGTTTGCAGTAAATATTATACAAGATTAAAATCTAGAAAATACACCTAAAGATTATTAACTCAAAAATCCAAAATACAACACACAACAAGTCCTAAACCCAACACCCACACCCACAAATATGATAGCTACATATATGTGTAAATCGATCCATGCATTATCTTTTCATTTTTTTATACTTTTTAAGGAAAGTAACCATAATATGGCTTTAGTATTTCAATCATTGTTAGATTATATGATGATTCTTATACAATAGGGCTTGCCCTCTCTTCAAGGCCATGTCACCATAAATAAGAAAGAAGGAATGAAAAAGAAAATAGAAATGGAACGAGATATGGGGCATGCGAGTTTCAGTTTCAAGATAAGAAATAGTCCACCCCTCACACTATGCATATTATCTATATAATAGATAGTTTATTTAATCCAAATCTATTTAAAACTCAAAAGTATCCACAAAATGTAATTTCTAAAGTTACAAATCAAATTACATTCACATAAAGATGTTGAAGTGTTATTTTTTTTTGTTTTTATTTAATCTGAAGTTACAAATCAAATTACATTCACATAGACATGTTGAAGTGTTATTTTTTTGTTTTTGTTTTTATTTAATTGAGCTCAGATCCCAAGGACTCAATCATACGTTCATGGAGGCCACGTTGTGCAACAAAAGAGGCGGTTGCAACAAAAGAGGTAGTTGCAACAAAATTTCGAGCTTATCATAATATGGACAACTAGTGAGGTAGATACTTAACTTGGCAAGTGGTATTGGTTGATAGGTTTTGGGTTGTTGATAATTTTTAAGTAAATTTTTTTTCCTATGTATATGTTTTCGATATAAATAATTTATTTAAAATATTTTTATACAAAATTAATATATAATTAAACAAAACAACAATAATTATAAAATATAAAATTAAAATTTTGAATAAAATATTTTTAATTATCATTATACAACAAACTTGTTAATTTTTATTTAAAAAAAATATTTTCCTTATTTTGAAATATTATAATGAATATAACAAATTTAAATAACTTAAAAAATATTTTTAACTACAAAATCATACATGAGGATATATATTTTGTTACATCCATTTTTAAACAAAAAGATCGAAATGTCTTTTAAATATTTAAATTTTGGTGAAGGTTGAAACACCATTGTTTTATAATCTAATCAAATTTGTTTGGAGAAAGTTGGTTTATGATTGAATATACATCATATTGACATAAACATAATTAATTTGGTTATCAATTAGTTTATCATTTTGATGATGATGATGATGATGATGATGATGATGATGATGATGATGATGATGATGATGATGATGATGATGATGATGATGATTGTTTGGAGAAAGCAGTTTTATGATTGAATATACAATCATATTGACATAAACATAATTAATTTGTTTATCAATTTGATGATGATGATGATGATGGCGATGGCGAAAAATTCTTTTTAGTGTCACACAAATTATATATTATTTCTTTTTAAGGCATTTTAGGTCTCATCCAACACCTCTCTTGCGAGTTCATTCTTATTTTAACAATATTAATTTTCTTCTTTAAACTAGCAATACAAGGAAGATATTTTTGATCTTTTAACTTGGGGTTAATGATCTCTTTATAGTACATTTACTTGTTCTTATCTTTTATTTCTTTATGACACCATAAGCTCTCTTTAAATTTAGTAGTGATATTGCTTTTGATACTATCAATATTTAGAGAGTGCCCTCTTGAATCCTCGAGTGTTTTAGCCGAGTAAAAACATCCTTATGCCCTCCTCTCTTAAGCATCAAGTGATGTTCACTAGAATTAGAAGCAATGCTAGCAAGGTTTTTATTCTTCATGTTACTAAACACATGCTTGTACATTAGGTACCTGATTATAACTTTACTTTTAATGGGAGAAAGCCCAACCTTTAAGAGGAGAATGAGTTATAGGCTATTGCTCTTAATATTAAGGTTATAAAGTATAAATTGGTTTTAGATTTGCTCATTTTTCCTCCAATGTTTTCTAGAAATGTTGCAACCCCAGACTTTACATCCATATAGAATATTTGGAATAAAAATAGTATTAAAGAAGAGTCTTGTTTTCTCCCAAAACCAAAAATCTACTTCTTTGTGGTTGTTCTAGAGGCTTTCCATACCCCAATAATAATTTTCTCCACACTATAATTCAATTGATCTTATGATGTAGACAACTCCAAGATACTTGTACAAATTAACGTCATCTAGGTTTTTATGGTCATAAATAAAATTAAGGTAAGTGACTTTCTTAGTCTTGATGATCATAACCTTAATCTCATCAATAACCAACATATCGACACTATAATATAAATGTTTAAGAATTCTCAGTTGCTTTTGAACATCGTAGGGGATCCTTGACCAAGAAAAATATCATTAGTGTAGAGAAAAATAATGATGACTATCTCGGTTAAGGTAGTGCCAATGCAACTTGCTTATTCCAAACATACCTCCAATTTGTCAATATAAATTCCAAAAAGGTAAGGGGGCAAGGGACAACCTTGTTTGACCTCTATATTATAATTGATTTATTTTTTTAACCATCCCTCATTGTTCCTGAACTTAGAAGTAACTTTTTCATACAACCTCGTTGTTGTATCTCTCAATTATAAAGGAACCTTTAGTTCTTCTAATCACTTCTAAAGGTTTTTTAAAGGAATCGTATCAAAAATTTTCTTAAAGTCAATGAATCAACAAAGGAGATAAATTTTATTATCTCAACATTCTTCAACAATAACACTAAGAGTGATTAGATGGTCCATGTTTAAATGGTAGCTTCTAAAATAAGTTGGGACTTTAACTCTTTTTCCATAGTTTTCTAATCATAAATTAATCTTGTTTTTAAGAATAATTCCATATAATGTAATGCCCCCATCTTCCTAAGCTCTCTAAGAGAGAATTTCACTAGCCTAATTGAGTTCCTGTGGGCTAGGGTAGAAAATAATCAAGGGAACATGAAGAACGACAAAAAAAGTCAAGTGGGGTTATTATCCCACATTCATAAGAGAAGGAAAGAAAATCTCAAGTTGGCAGTATAAAATAAAAGGGGATAGGAAGAGTTTAGGATATTCTTGCATTCACTCATTTGGAAAATAGATTTTGGAGAGCTCTTGAGGAAAGAGTCTAGGGTTTTGGAAACCCTTGTTCATCTATTGGTTTTGGTGTTGCAACTATACACCCTAGTTAGTTAAGGGAGAGATCGCTACAAATGTCTCATTGTGCTTCATCCATATTGTGTTTCCATCCTTTAGTAGCAGAGTTTGGAAGTGTGGAGGTCGATTTTTCCTTGGAGGCCGATTTTCCTTCATTACGGGCGCATTCCTGAGAGATAGGATGCATACTCTAGCCAAGGGATAGAGTATAAGACAAGTTCCTCTTGTTGGCAGCCATCTTCTGGCACTTCATTATTAACCGAGCTTACATTTCATGTGTTGGGCACATATACTTTGATTTGTGAGTGTTGTGTACGATTTCCAAAGGAAAGGGGTCGCTCCTTTCAAGGAACAATCAAAGGAAACGTGGGTTTGTTGAGTTACTCCAACCTGGGCACGATTTCCTTGAACCTGGGCAGCATATTTGCAAGCTGGATGAACTAAATTACTTGTTGGTCGATTTGCTTAAGAGGGGGATCCTACTCGAATTGTTGATTGTTATCTTAAAGACAAGGGAAGATGTTGTCTCATATTCTCACCACTACATCTATATACTTCATCTTGAGGAGAGTTCAGAACAACACGTTTATTATACAGACCTTTGGCTAAGTCAATAGTATTACTGTTATATATCTAAACTAAAATATGAAGGAGACCACTCTCAAATTTATACACCAGGTTCCTTATTTCCTTGTCATTTATGGTTGTTGAAGTTTCATTCTAATTTATGTTGTTTTAATAATTAATTACAACAATCATTTTTGGGTAGCAGTCTCACTAAATATTGAGAATTTTAAGAGGTAGGATTTATATATTATGGCCTGATAATTGCATATGCACTGCTTACATCCATTATCTGAACTACCAAACAAGTAAAACACTTCAACAATCAGTGAAAAAACCTTTAGCATTGAGTAGAACCTAAAGAAAACAAAATATCAATGATTGGAATATTACATATAACTTATCTAAAATAAGATTAATCGTGATAATATTGTATTTGAAAATTATTTTTGTCACCACTTTTAATAATAATAATAATCATACTTTCAATCTAACGTTAAAAAAAATCAGTTTTTATTACTAAATTTAAAAACTCTATAAACTTGAAGAATAAAAATAAATTTTCAAATTTTTAAAATATACTTCAATATCTTTAACTTTCCCTTTTACAAAATGCTTAATCCCCAATTCAACCATCCAAAATAAAAACATATTTCTTTAAAGTAAACAACTAAATATCTAAAATATTTAAAAATTCATAAAGTATTTTAAATCATTCATACATTAATTTTTTTTTATGATAGTGTTAAGTTTAAATCCTTAATTACAACTAAGGAAAAATATCTTTTATAATATTATTAAGCTTTTAACTTCACCAAGGAACATGAAATACTAGTTTAAAAATATATTAAATATCTCATATTATTTTAAAAATAAAGCTAAGAAACTACTATTAAAAAAATGAAATCCCACTTTCAATATTTTAGAATAAAAACAATCATAACATAAATTAATCGTAGCATAAATCGATTTTAAATTCGAGTATTTGAAATTATAAAAAAATCACAATTATTTTTTCTTTAACTTTATAAGGTGTGTTCCATAATAAAGTTAAATGTCTATTAAACTTTAAAGTTTATAAGGTGTGTTCCATAATAAAGTTAAATGTCTATTAAACTTTAAAGTCAATATATGGATGTATAAATGGATGTATAAGGTATGCTATATAATTTTATTCAACTTTTATTATTTAAGAAAAAAAATATAATAGAAGTAATGAGTTAATTTACATTTCAAAATAAAATTAATGATGATTATTTTCATTATCAGTTCATAATTAAATTATAATAAATTTTACGACTTCAATATATATATATGTGTGTGTGTTGTCACATCTCCACAATGTGCTTAGTTGAATCTTCCGATTGTGCATTTTTTAAGGGTGTGCAACACTGCGATGTTTCTCGCTTGGCTACTTGGAAACACCAAGGTTACTTCCTCTAAATAACACATCTTCACTTAGAGCATACCCATACTCTATTCTAGGATACCGATGAGTCACACTCCTACTCTAATGCAACTCTTCTATACTTAGAAATTTGTTAACAACTTAAACACTTAGTCATGTTTAAGCATACATCCATGAACCAGTGAAGCCAAGAGAACGACAACGAAACAAACAAGAGAAACATAAATATAGTGCGGGCAACACAAATCGTGCCTAACACCCGACTAAGTCTTTGTTATTTCAAAACAATTACAACATTAACACTACCATCTAGGTTTACAACTTCGACAGAGTCACATGACTCGCCTCAACTCACCAAGACACTCATACACAACTTCATCACCAAGACTCTCTACCGCAACCATCTTTGCATCCTTCTGTAGTGCACTTCAGACGTGTTCTCAACCACAGACTTGTTGTCTCTTCATTTCCACGGACTTCACAGATTTTGATTCTGCGTAATGCATGCCTCCAACAGACCTGAGTTTCCAGACTTCCCCAAAATCGACCCAAGAGAATCTCGCCCAAATCTTTCCATCGAATCCTCCTCAAGGCAGCACAAGTCCTCCCAAGTGGAGCGACTTGGATCCTTGAGGGAGCTCTCCCTCTTCGTCTGCCTCAGAATTACAAATCTCTTCTTGTTCTCCTTGTCTTTAAATATTGCCTTCCTTAGTTTTGCACCCTTGTTCTCTTATAGGGACTCCAAAGGTCATTATCACAAACCATTGCGTCCTTTCAAGGTGTCACGCCCCTTCGCGAACCCATGTGTCCAAACAAATCATCGTTCCCTTTCATGGACCCAGTCACCCAAACGAATTGCAACGCCCCTTCGTGGACCTAGTCGCCCAAATGAACCCATGCACTCATAAATCGTCGTTCCCCTTGGGATCGACGTTCCCAAACTTGGTGATCCCTCATGCCAGTGTGCCCCAATATCTTAGTCACTTTAGACTTGGGCAAGCCCCTTGGTGCATTCTCATGCCCAAGGCATCCACTTGTCTAACTTGGGTGTCGAAGCAACCCCAAGTTCCATCTCCGTGAGGATTTGGTCGAAGGTCTCTGAGCCCATCTAGACGAAGACCTTACATCCTCCCCCAACTCAAGTCATTTCTATCCCCGACAACATTCACAAAATCTACAATCTCCAAGTCTCTTTCTAAAATTGTTCCTCTATTTCAACTAAGTTTGTTGGAAACCCCAAATCCTGCCAAAGTGGAAACCCCAAGTTTCCACAAACCAAACTCCATTGCACCCAACTTCGCACAATTTGTTTCCTAAATCAATTTGGTCACTTCACTTGACTCCAAGGATGAAATTCACCCAACTTTGTTGCACTCTCTCACGGTGATGTTGTTTCTTTGTTGATGTTGTCGTTTCCTATTACAACTAACTGCTTCCCACTTAACTTCAAAATTTCACCTGTGTTGAAATCTTGTGATCTTGTTGATGTGACCATACTTCAACCAACTTTTCCATGTTTTTGTACACTAAATTCGCCCATGCCTTGGACTGATTAAGTATCTAGTCCGATCGTCACTCCCAACTCATGAGAATGTACTTCCTCATGCCCAAATTAGTTTTTTTTTTCGCATCTCTGTCACTCTATCCAACTCCAAAGACTAAAGCAAGTGTCCATCCTTGCCTCATTGTTGCTTCCATCATCTGATCTTCATTAAGGAGATCCTCCACAATGTCTAAGTGCTACACTTTGAACCTACTGATGTGTATGTACTCTTGACCCCCTTGTCATGTTGTTGTTCTTACCCAAGTTGTGAACTAGTTGAATGGTCAGTCCAACCATCACACTCCTTGAGCCCGCACACACTCATGCACAAACTAGTGACTTCCTTCCACAATTCGGTCCATCTGCACAATCCTCGGAGCAAGGCAAGTTCACCCCTCACCTCACTGCATTATGAAGTCACCTCGAAACAAAGTCATCTACGACAACTCGACTCCACTATCCACCTCATGGCACAATTAGCCAATATGTCCTAAGGACTGCACATCCCTACTTCCTTTTCCCCACTACTTCATCACCATGCCATATTGTTGCATCTACCTCTCTATGCCTTGGAATGGTTAGGCTTCACCATCAATCATGTTGCCCAAAGCAAGAGAAACACCCATGTCCAAGTAATCTCTTCATGATGCAATCTGCATGTTCGAAAAATCCTCCAAATTACATCCTCAACTCACCTCCTTCTTTCGATTCACCTCAACGCAACTCAACATCTACGATGAGTGTGGCCAACATACCTACACTCCTCAAACATCCCAACGAATTGTCTAAAGCACTCCAAATAGCATGAGTCACCTCAAAGAACTTACATTCCTTAAGCACGATCACACCAATACTCCATCTGAATTCAACCAATGACCTCGCTAAATGATCCAGGTGGATATTAGTGGCCACCCACCTTTTCCAACTAGCTCAAAGCAATTTTCTGGCAATTTTGGAAATTTACTATTTTTATCACTTTTTAACTTCTGGGGCCAATTTGAGGGTCTAAACGATGTTTTTTCACTACCGGGCACCTCAATGATAACCAAAGGTTGTGATTTATCCCCCTAAATGAATCTCGTATATACATTTCCAACGAGCTATCGTGCGCCCTAAACGAAGATTGTATGCAAAAGTTATGACCCCAGGAAGTTAATGTACTAACTTACCCAAACGGGGCCCACATGACTTTTGGCGCTTCATCTCCTAGGGTTAGGTTTTTGTATGTCTAGGGTTTTGACATTCATATTTATTGTAAAAATTCCTTCAGAGCCTCATGGTACTCATCTTCTTGTGAATGAGCATAGTCGTCGCATCTCTTCTCAGAGATAAGCTACCACCATTATAACAAGCTTGCTTTCAGTCTGCATTTTATAGTTTTCACCATATTTCATATTTAATAGAAGTCAAGTTTTATTGTATCTCTGTTATTTTTCATTGTGTCTCTGTGTTAACATTATAAATCTGTGGTTTCATTTTGTTCCGCTCATAAATATGGATTAGTGGTATCATAGCAGTCTGCTCCTTGTCATTTTTTCATGCATGTCCCCGACACGATTAGGGTATAGAGAGTTGGGTCTCGAGATTGTTTCTCTTGAGGAAAGCTTCTCTCGCATGCCCAAGAAACTGCCCATGGCGGGAGAAAAGAAAGGTGACAGGACATGAGATCCTTTCAAAATTTTTCTCGAGGAAGCCCTTGAGTGACAGAGGAAAGAGATGATGGACAACTTCGAACAAATCCTTTGACAACTGTCGACAAGAGACACATCCATCTCAAGCGGAAGCACCACCCCCTTCAAGGTACATATCAATTTTGATATTCCGATATTTGAAGGTCAAATAGATGCAGATGTCGTAGATAAATGGTTAAACCTTCTAGAAGGTTATTTTTTCTGTCACAAATTTTCCAATAGAGAAAATATTATATTTGCGCTCCTCAAGGTCGTCCCCCATATCAAATATTTGTGGGAGACTTTCTGTGAGAAAACTGAAACAGAAGGATCCACATTATTTGCAGTTGCACCCACTTGGGATTTCTCCAGGGATGTTATTAAGGAACAATACTACCATGTTGGAAGTTATGACGACTTGTATACAATATGGACTACACTGTAGTAGGAAAGAGACCAAACAATCCCAGAGTTCACCAATGTCTTCCATACCTTGTGCACCAAGCTAGGTATCAAATATTCTGAGTGACATCTGGTGCTCAAGTAACGCGGTGGTCTGCATAGATACATCCAGACAGAAATGGATTTTTTGGACATCTCGTCCTTGGACGTGGCCTATCAATATGCAATCAAAATCGAGTAGAAGCTTAAACAAAAGACGTGACAGTTTGGGTCTGGGAACCCCTCACAATAGAAGCAGGGCAAGGGCAACCCTAACACATAGAACAAAGGACAAATAAAATATGGGAAACCTCATGAAAACTAGTCTAAGTCGCAAGAAAAGAAGTAAAATGGAAAGACGAAGAAAGATACCAGGAAGTGGTGTGACTTCCATAGGAGCCCCTGACATAACACTGTTGATTTCCGCTCAAAGCAGTCATTAGTGGCTAAAGTAAAAACCTCTGAATCAGATACAGGTTCTGACTCTGTGTCAACACCAGATAAGGGGAGATGGATCATTGATGTATAACCCAATTCCATCGTTGCTACCACCAAGATCTATCTCGGTGAACCTGATGAGCTAGAGGAAGGCGGGCACCTCTTTCATTCACAGATGTGGGTGAAAGGCTCTCCAATGAGCTTCATCGTTGATAGTGGTAGACATAAGAACCTCATCTCAGCAGAGGTCATCAAGCGATTAGCCCTACTAACAATGCCACACCTATATCCCTACACCTTCGGATGGCTCCGTCAAGGAAGCGATCTTTGCATCAGCCAACAGTTTCGCCTATCATACAACATCAAGCCATTCAAAGATGAGGTATTGTGTGATGTTTCTCCCCTTGAATTTTGTGATGTTCTTTTGGGCCAACCTTATTTATGGAAACATCATGTTGTATATGAGTCTAGGCCTCGTAATTTTATAATTACTTTAAATAGGAAATTGTACATGATACCCGAGGTAGTGTCACCTAGTAATATTTCCTTGATCTCTTCCAATCAATGCAGGAAGGTCATTTCTCAAACTGGGAAGTTTGTCTTGTTCGTGATTTTCTCTCAGAGTGAGCGAAAGGTTGCATCCACATCCATGGCCTCCATGGTCTACCTCTACACACATCACAAGCAAGTGGATAAGTTCATGGAAGAATACAAAGAAATCTTCTCATCACCTACTGGAGTAGCTCTGCATAATCAGGTCAAGCATCCCATTGATCTGACCCCCGATGAAATGCTACCAAATGGACCAGTCTATCGTCACTCTTTACTAGAAAATGAGGAGATCAAGCGTAAGATCCAAGAACTACTCCACAAGGGTCACATCCGACCCAACTCATCATCTTGTGGAAGCTCAATCATGTTGGTACAGAAGAAAGACGAGACTTAGCGACTCTTCATTGATTACTGGGCCATAAACAAAATCACAGTCAGGAACCGGTACCCAATTCCCCAAATCGAAAATCTCCTTGATCAACTCAAGGAGGCCAAATACTTCAGTAAGATTGATCTAAAGTTTGGCTACCATCAAGTCCCAATAGAACAGACAAATGTATGGAAAAATGCCTTCAAGTCAAAAGAGGGTCTTTTTGAATCGTTGTTCATGACCTTTGGTTTAACGAATTCCCCAACAACTTTCATGAGGTTGATGGATGATATCCTATGGCCTTTCACTAATTCTTTTGTAGTGGTGTATCTGGATGACATCCTCATCTACATCAAGACTTGGGAAGAACATTTGCAACATATTCAATAGGTTCTACACACTTTGCGATAGCACAAGCTATATGCCAACTTGGAAAAATGCTTCTTCGACATGGACATGGTCCAATAACTAGGCTACATTGTTGATGTACATGGTGTGCATGTTGATCCAAACAAGATCTAAGTCATTCGTGACTGGCCAACCCCAACCACGCTTACTGAGCTTCAGAGCTTCTTAGGCCTTGCCAATTTCTATCGTAGGCTCGTATTGGGATTCTCCCATATTGCATGGGCCCTCAGTCAAATAACCTGAGGTGGTAGTAAGGAAAACTTTGTGTGGGTCCTATACCAATAGAAAGTGTTTGAAGATCTAAAGCAATGCTTGTGTTCAACAACAGTGCTCTCATTACCTAACTTGCAACAACCCTTTGAGATCGAGACAAATACTTCAGATTATGTTGTGGGTGTAGTCCTCACTCAACATGTCCACCCCATGGCCTATCATAGTGAGACACTATCAAATTTCGTCCATAAGTACCCTACTTACGACAAATAAATTTACTCCATTGTGCAAGCTTGTCGCTAGTGGAGGCATTACATTCTTGGGAAGGGGACAATCATCCACATTGATCATAAGCCACTGCAGTTCATGCAGACACAAGGCAAATTGTAGAATGACCGACATCAGAAGTGGTCCACATATTTGCCTCAATTCCACCTCAACATCAAGTATAAAACAGAAAGTACCAACTAATTCGTTCATTTCCTCAGCCAACCTCTAGTCGCAACACTCAACATAGTTCTAGACTCTTGCGACCATGAGACCTCTAGGTGTCCCCACCTCTATTAGATGGATCCTGAATTCGCCAACACCTACCAAATGTTGGGTGCCAACACAGCTGTCAATAATTTCCATATTCAGGATGGGATGTTATTCCGTCTGGGCCATCTCTGTGTTCCATCAAGTGAGTGAGCAAAGATGATTTGGGAATCCCACTACATTCGGGTGGTAGGACACTTCGATGTGGGAAAGATAGTGGCAGTGCTGCAACAACATTTCTACTGTCCGAAACTTCGACAAAATGTCAGCAAGTATATATGTTCCTTCACTTCCTGCGTTATAGACAAACCGACCATCAAGAAATAAGGCTTGTACACTCCTCTGCCTACTCCTGACAGGCCTTGGGAATCCATCTCAATGGACTACATGTCAGGCCTCTCTTCCACTAGGTAGGAAAATGACTGTGTTTTTGTGGTTGTTGATTGCTTTTCCGAGATGATGATTTTGGCTACCTGCATGAAGAGCATCACAACGGAGGACACTGCCAATATTTTATTTGAAAGAGTGTGGGTACACTTTGGGATCCCACAAACCATTATCTCAAATCAGGACCATCGGTTCCTCAGCACATTCTAGTTGAGCCTGTAGTCATTGCTAGAAACCAAGCTCACCAAGTCCACTTCCTTCCACCCCTAGATGGATGGCCAAACTGAGGTCGTCAACCAGATGATCGTGCACATCCTACACATGTAAAATTACAATCACCCTCACACATGGGATGAGAGTCTTCCCTATGTTCAACACAACTACAATAGAGCCATACATAGCTCAACCATCGTTGGGATTTCAACCCCTTTCAGGTGGGGTTGGGATTTCAACCATTGGGTCCCATGGATGTTGCACTACCCCTTGCGACCACCCATGCTGACTCGTCGCATCCTACAACTGCAACATAAATTTCCTCATCTGATCGAGGAGCTCAATGCAATGGAGAAAATTTATTCCCAAGGAGGGAGGATTGATCCAGGTGGATATCGGTGGCCACCCACCTTTTCCAACTGGCTCAAAATAGTTTTCTGGCAATTTTAGCAATTTACTATTTTTAGCATTTTTAACTTCTGGGGCCAGTTTGAGGGCCTAAACGACGTTTTTTCATGATTAGGAACCTCACTGATAGCTGAAGGTTCTAATTGATCCCCCTGAATGAATATCCTTGTCAATACCTTTCCAATGAGCTATCGTGTGCCCTAAATGAAGATCAAATGCAAAAGTTACGACCCCGAGAAGTTAATGTACTAAGTTACCCCAATGGGGCCCACATGAATTTTAACGCTTCATCTCCTAGGGTTAGGTTTTTGGATGTATAGGTTTTTGGAATTCATAGTTATTGTAAAAATTCCTTCGGAGCTTCATGGTACTCATCTTCTTGTGAATGAGCATAGTCGTCACATCTCTTCTCAGAGATAAGCTGCCACCATTCTAGCAAGCTTGTTTTCAGTCTGTATTTTACAGTTTTCAGCATATTTCTTATATAAGAGAAGTCAAGTTTTACTGTATATATGTTATTTTTCACTGTGTCTCTGTGTTAACATTATAAATATGTGGTTTCATTTTGTTTCGGTCATAAATCTAGATCACTAGATCTCTGCATCATTGTATAATCATTCGCAAGTCACCAAGGTGCGCTTTGCCTTATCCAATGTCCCATACCAAAGGAGAGAGAACACCACCCAAGTCATTTGGTCTGCATTCTATCCATTCAGGTTGAATATCATCAATTCTTGTTCGACTTCTCTTCCAACTCCATCCATCTCCTATAACGAAACTATCTTTCACCCCCTACAAGCGTTCAAACTTTGGCATTGTCATCATGACTTTCAAGTCATCGCATGACCCAATGAATCTGGCTAAGGCACCAACACCAGGGAATCTCACCCATCCTCCTAACTTGGCATGAACATACTTCACTACCTACTTCACCATAGAAACCTATCCAACGTGCCTCATCAAAGGGCTAGGAAACTTCCTCAAGCTACCTCCACAGTTGCATCCAAATATTTCTAAGTCCACCACAAGAATCATCCAGGAAGGTCATCCTAAGCTCTCTGCACATTCTCCCAACCAAGGCATCCCAGACTATTACAAGGCTTCTTCAAATCTGCACCACTTTATTCACCCTCAAGTTTTTCAGTCTTCACTACGGAAATGGATTACACTTGAAGCACCAAGTCATCTGACTTCTCTTCAAAGAATTCACTACAACACGTAGGGAATGCAAGCACTTGAAATCAACCATACCTTTCCAATGACATTGTTTATTGAAACCATAGTCTAATTATGTTGTCTTGGATCTCCACTTTCCAAAACAACTAACTCTTTGCATGAAATCTCCTCAATCACCATTCACAACTCCATAATTCTACAAGACCTTTGTTGTGATACAAGGTTGAATCCATTTGTTCACTTCCAAAATCCATCTAAGTCCCAAAATTTGCATGCAACTGGCCTAATTCATCCCTAATGTCTTTCCATTTTTTCACCTTGATTGCTTCCGCTTCAAGGCACCATGCACCCATCACCCATCTCTTAAGTGATATTTCTACTAACTAATTGTTATAACTCTGTGAAGAGCTACCTTGTTTGAAGGTTGCGGTCTACCCATTCGTTGAACAACCCAACTCAAATCAACTGTTGTTCTCGGTGACATATAAAATGAATATGTCATGATGGAAATGTGCCCAATGAACTTCCTATTGTGAATCTGCTCTAGGTCTCCCTAGGTCATCAAACGCACCCAAGTGCTTCACCTTGCTGCAACCTAAAACTACTCCCCTTCACAATCACTTATGCGATCACTCTCTACACATCGCTTCCATGATAAATTTTGTGGTTAGATCTGCGAGAATTAGTGTAACAATATTGTGTTCAATTGCCTTGCCCAAGTGTTTAGTTCTCCCAACAAACTATGTGTCTAGTCTCTCAAGGTGTGCACAACAAGTCCGACACTGACTTTCATGACACATCAACCAATGAAGTTTCCCTCTGCGATCAACTCTACAAACTTTTTTGCGATCACCCACCCCATCCAAGTGCTTCGTTTCAACACAAACTCTGCTCTCGGTCTGTACAAGGTATGCACCCAACTCAACCTTCCCTTCGCACCATCAATTGAACCTATGCCATAAGTCTGATGCAAATTCTATGATGAACAAGTTTGTTTCCCAAACCGTTCACCAATTTTGTGAATGTTCCCACTAAACTGACTTCACAACAAACAACCTTCTCAATAAGAGTGCCCACCACAATTGTTCTAACTGCAAGAGTGGTGAAGATCACTGAACTACTCTGATTCCATCTATCATTGAGATAGTGGTGAAGAGATCCCTAACCCTTCTCCAAAATCTTCAATGAATTGGCTCTGATACCATCTGTCACATCCCCATAGTGTGCCTAGCCGAATCTTGTGATTGTGCACTTCTCGAGGGTGTGCGACACCGTGATGTTTCTTGCTTTGGTGCTTGGAAACACCAAGGTTACTTTGTCCGAACTACGCCTCTTCACCTAGATCATACCCATACTCTGTTTTAGGCTACTGGAAAGTGACACTCCTACTATAGTGCAACTCTTGTATACTTAGGCATTTGTTAACAACTTTAACACTTAGTCATATTTAAGAATACATCCATGAACATGTGAAGCCAAGGGAATGACAATGAAATAGATATGTGAAATATAGATATAGTGTGGGCGACAAAAATCGTTCCAAACACCCAGATAAGTCTTTGTTATTGTGAAACAATTACAACATGAGCACTACTAACTCAGTTTACAACTTCAATAGAGTCACATGATTCACTTTACCTCACCAAGACACGCATACAAAAATCTTTCAACAAGAATATCTACGACAACCGTCTCCACAACCTCATGTGGCGCACTTCAGACGTTCTCTCAACCATAGACTTGTTGTCTCTTCATTTATGAAAACTTCACAAATTTTGGTTTTTCCTTACACATCCCTCCAACAGACCTACGTTTCTAGACTTCCCCAAAATTGGTCCAAGAGAAACTCTCCCAACTCTATCCACTGAATCCTCCTCAAGGAAACACAAGTCCTCCCAAGTGGAGTGAATTGGCTCCTTGAGGGAGCTCGCCCTCTTCGTCTGTCTAAGAACTGTAGACAAACCATTGCGAACAAGATGGGTTCACGAAGGGGCATGGCACCATAAAAAACCATCGCATCCTTTGGGGGTGTTGCGCCCCTTTGTGAACCTGTGTCCCCAAATTAATTGTCACGCCCTTTCATGGACCTGATCTCCCAAACAAATTGTTGTGCCACTTCATGGACCAGTTTCCCATACGAACCCATGTGCTCATCAATCGTTGTGCCCCTTGGGACCGATATGCCCAACCTTGGTGTGTACGTCATGCCAACATGCCCCAAACTTCATACTTGGGCAAGCCCCTTGACACGTTTGCATGCCTAAAGCATCCACTTGCCTAGCTTGGGTGTTGGAGCAACCCCAAGTTTCATCTCCTTGAGGACTTGGGTGAAGGTATCTGCACCCATCTAGTTGGAGATCTTACAGGTGTCATGTTTAAAATTTTAATAAATTAAATTGAAAAGAATCAAAATTCATAAAAATTAAAATTAAAAAAAATCGATAATAATAATAATATATTTTTTTTAAGATCAAGGCCTAGTTAGACATCAAATTAATGCACGAGATTGTATTATTTATGAGACAAGGGACCTCTTCATTACAATGATTTGACTTTTTAGTTTAAAGAGGTGTACATATTGTAACCCCTTCCAGATTTGAACATGTGACCTTCAAGAAAGAAACACATATTCTTTATATATAACTATGAATAACCAACATAAATCCATCTTATTGACAAAAAATTAAGCATCGATAAGATTATGTTTTCATTTATTCTTGATCTCTTTTTTACTTTTTATAACCAATGTTAAAGTGGATCTATGCTTTTGTGTGTATGAAACTAAAAATATCAAATAAATAAATTTGACAACTCACCTTTAATTTAAAAAAGAGAAAAATGGCTATTAGTGACAAAAAAATTCTCTTAACTTTCTTAAGTTACCAAAAATATTATATTTATTTTTTATTCTTCTTTCATTGTTTAATAACTCCAAAGCCTCTTGGGGAAGAGGTTAAGCTTAAACTACGGGTAGTATCTGGTCTCATGCATGAGATTAAGGCTAGATGTTGCTTGAAAGTAGATGTCCCCATTGTTGTAGCTTCATCGATCAGAGTATTATATATTAACTTTCTTGTAAATACTATATAAAATGAAACTGCCTTTTGTTCATGAAGTAAGAACTAAAATTTCTTTTGATTGGCTAAGACCTTGTCTTTCTCAGACATAAGGAAAAAAGTTAACGACCCAAGACCCAAAAGCATCTAGTAGGAGAGAAAGTCCACCCCTTTGTGGATCATTAGTGGGTTATTTCATAGGGCATGGTTTTCCTTGAATAACAATGATGAGTCAGTGCACATTCATGTATAGTAACCAATGATCATTATGCTTACTGCAGGTTGACCATTGAGTTATTATAGGTTTTTCCACCTTTGAGAAAAAAATCTCCAAAATCCAGATAAATTTATAAAAATTATTACTATTACTTAATGGAGCTAAGCTAAAAGCTATATTATTTTATCGTACAAAATAAAGATAACTAATTATAAGTAGTTCATTTACCCTCAAAAGTAAATTGATTATGCATTAGAGGTCCCATCATATGCGTAAGCAACAAAGTTAACCATTGATGTTGCATATTCCCTATGCAATGACCCGAACTCCCAATTGGGTTAACATAATGCTTATCTACCTAGCATGATTTTCAACAAAGTTTGATGAAATCATAATTAGGTTAACACAATGCTTATTTACCTAGCATAGTTTTCAATAAAGTACTTTGAGTGGTTGTGTAATTTTGTAGCAAACTTCCTTCCAATTGCTAGAGTGCATCGATACAAAAAGTCAGATTTCTCATCAATTCGTAATTTTATCAAATTTTTGACATTATGGGTCGACTCAAAATTAGGCAAACCTTTGTTGGGCATCGTTCTACCATGAAAAGAGCTCAGATCATAGTGAAATTATACTCATCCCTATGTTGGATTCATATCAATTTTGTGGCTAGAAAGAGGGTTATTTTTCTATAAGATTAGTTTACTCCCATTTTGACAATTGATCAAGTAGCTTACCCTATAGAGTTGTCAAAATCATGCAATCAATCTAAATGTATCATAAAATGGATTGTCCACCCATAACATCTTGAGTGTTATGATGGATTGCCATCCCATAATATCCCTAACATTGTTATAGACAATCCATTGGTAGTGACTTGGGGGGGAATTACATTTGTACCACTTATCCAACTTGGGACCTATTATCATGCCACGATTAGTGGACTAAATTGTTGGTGACATAATGAAACCTCTCCACAGGGGCTCTTGATAGGCTTGAAACCATAACCTCTTGGAACCCTATGACTCAAAGGAGGTGGATGACCAATTCAAATCCTGGAAGAATCCCATTTTTGTGAAGTAGTTATGTATGAGTATGAATTTTGTAGAATAATTATGGATAAATAGATTGTGCCAACATTGGTGAAAGTAGATATGTATGAGTATGAATTTTCTAAAATAATTATGTATGAGTGGATTGTGTTACATTCAAGACCTTATATAAGTACCTTCTACCTGTGGAATGGTAGAGTATATTGTAATTATATTGGAGTCAAACAATTTTGATTTTAATTAGTTTGCATTGCACAACAATTTTTTTATAAATTTTATTAAAGTTATATACAAATATATATTAAATTAAATTTCTTTATCCTTGGGGTATAGATCATGTGGTGATGGAATGTATTGTTAAGACACTCTGTTTTGTGAAGTCAGATGTTCGAAACCATCGACTTACCTTGTGTGTCGTGACATGCCTGGGGGCCCGACTAGTTGTTGATTCCCTTAGTCACAATTTGTTTTTTTTAATATTTTTAAAATTTGAAAATGATTGATTGATATTTCTGATAAATCTATTTTTATGTGGTTTTCCATATAATTTTCAAATGTAAAAAATAATTTTAAAAAATCGAAGTTAAAGTAAACATTGTCCTCTATCCTTGTTAAAGTATGCAGATTTTCATAGTTCCTCATAATATTGTTTTTAATTCTGGAAATAAATTGTGTATGGAGTTTTAATATAACATGAATTTATCAATTAATACCATTGCTCACACACAATAGGCAATGATAGACTTATGTCAGGGTAATGGTACTAGGAATGATGACTACTCCAACCTTGCTTGGGGTTGACCTAAATGGCCCTTGCCAACCCACCTCACAACATTCATAAAGTGCCAAAGGAACATGCCCACATAATCTCACTTCCACAAATTAGTGTTTCGAGAATCAGTTTAGTACATTCCCAACGCTATAAAGAGTCACCCTATTCTTCATTTACGATTATGAATTATATGTTAGCTACATGTCCTTGTATTTCCTCCTCTTATTAATTATCTATCAAATACCTATCCTCCTCTTATTAGTCCTTGTCGAAGGCTAGGACTATAACATTCAATTCATCGTTGAATGACTATTAGTTCTAGCTTTGACTTAAAATTTCCCCTCATTTCAAATGTTGAACATAGGGGAGTCTTAATAATAATTTTATTTTAATTAAAATAAATAAGAAAACTTTATTTTTCTCTCATCCGAATGGAATTCAACTTTCACCTCTTATTGTCGAGGTGACAACGGAGTGCATTAACACTTCGGTGGAGTGCTCTATCAAAAGTCAACAAATGAATATGTTAGAGATATGGTAATATATTTTGTTTAACATATTTATTGATCTTAAAATAAATATGTCAGAGGGTAATATATTTTCTTCTAACATATTTATTACTCTTAATGTAGAGCTTCATAGATTTGTCTATTCACCCCTCGGTTATTCATAACCCTCCATATCTACACATATAGATTGCCTCTACCTCATTCTTAGAGCTCACCACTTCATTCTCAGAGCTCACCGCATTCATTGATGTCATAGCCTACACAACCTTCTTCCTTATCGATTGTCATAGCCTACACATCTTCCTTCCTTCATTAAGATTGCAGTGAAGCACACATCTCGGAGGGGATTTCAATTAATGAAACAAAACTAACATTCTCAGAGCTCATCACTTCATTCTCAAATCTCACTGTTTTCCTTGATGTCATAGCCTACACAAATTTCTTCCTTATCGATTGTCATAGCCTACACAACCTCCTTTCGATGGGTTTTCAATTAACAAAACGAAACTAACAAGGCCCCTTCTCCAAGAGAAAAACACTCAACGATTAGTGATCAAACAAACACTAGTCTCATACACCCAAGCTCGAGTGCAACCCTCTTCTTCACTTAATGAACAAACCACTCGAAAGAGGAGTATCTATCTTTTCTTAGTTAAATATATCGCTCAAGGCTGGGCCATTCAAGCACAAGCCCGATGCACTTTATGACTGCACTTGCACATAGGAGCAAACCTCTACCTCATGATGGAAAATAGTTGTACCTCATGATGAAAGATAACAACCAGGGGATTTCTCATACATACCAATGATAGGGAGGGCCTGACCATTTAGGTCCTCCACTTCATGAGGATGGTAGGGTTATCTTCTTCTTCGTTGATCCAATGGGTAGATTCCATCATTAATATGCATCCCTAAACTTGTCTGAGTCTAATGTCTATTGAAGGTAGTCGCCCACCCAGGGTGTTGGATCAACCCAACACAGTGGGGGCGGGGAGGTGGTGGTGGAGGGAAAGAGGCATTTTCGCGCATAGGAAGGCTAGGACACTACATGAGTCATGAGAAATAGTGAACTCAAGCACTTGCATGTGCATAGGAATAAATTCCATAGGTCAGGGAAGCTCGAATATATATCCAAGCTGAGACCGAGCCTATGAAAGAAATAGGCAAAGAAGTGAAGTTGGAGCACTGGTTGACCTTTAGTTTTGGTCTAACTTCAAATAGCTCTCTTCTTCAATTTTTCCTTATATACAATATTCTTATGCTCATGAGAGTGAGAGTGATCAAAAGGAAGAGCCAAATGTTCTAGATCAAGACCCAATGCCATAATTAGCAGAACCAAAGTGAGCATGACCTATACCTTCCTAAGCTAGATCCATATTATGATATTCATAAGCAAGACACTAGAAGTCTTATTTATATCCCACCCACAACCGTAGGTTTAAACCCAACAACATAGGTGAAGGCATAAGTGGTATAATAGACTAGAGCAAAGGCATACCTAGGGGATTCAAAGGAATAAGCATCGTTGGCAGAGGTAGTAGTGTCAAAGAAAGTAGTTGATCCAATCAAATAAACTTCAACAACAACTTCCATTCGCTCTGTTTCAGAACCAATAGACAAACTAAATTGTCATATTTTACAATTTTTGGTACATCTACAGATGTCTTGGATACTGTCTACACATTCTGGAGGTATTTGTGATAGATGGTGAGCACAAACACTTATACTCATTTTGGATATTAGCAAGAATTCCAACAATGTCAACTTGGCGTCCAAATTCATGTGCAAAGATTATGCGGGAAGCAAAGAGACCAGTTGTAGTGTCCCTAATATGGAAACCTTGGTAATTGTACATATAGGTTGGTGAGCCAATTGGTATCAACTACAAATGTAAATGTGCATATAGGCTGGTGAGTCGTCCTTTTTATGTTGCGCGCACTAAGTTTTGGTGAGCCGTTGGCACTTGGTTTTGTTATTGCATGTGTCAGAGTAAAGCATGGGAATGTGTTATCAAAGACAGGGTGCACACATTTTATGTGTTTTGCACACCCGAGTAACTGTGCACATTGCACTAGGTTCTGCGCACTCGGGCCAGTGCGCGAGAATGAATAGCTATGTATGGAGGCCGAAACAACTGTGCAAAAAGGAGGCAAATGATCCTAGGCACATATAGGTCAACATGCATGTCAATGTAATTGTAATCATGAAATTACATCACTATGCCTTGGATGACTCAGACGAAGAGAGAGGGGGGGGGGGCACTCCACCGAAAAAGGGAAAAAGTAAGGGAATATTTTTAATAATCTTTCCAAAAAAGTGCAACTTTATGATATAATATTATTTTAAGTTCTAGAAAGATGGGAACAGGTCACCAAGTGGCATAAAGTTATTTTTGAGGGTGACAAGTGTCAAGAGGGAGGAATGAAATATATATTGTTGGACTTAGTGTATTTAGGGGAATTATTCATCATCATATCATCATTTTTTGGTGTGGCAAGCTCTTTTATGCAGAGAGGGGTCAAACTATATGGGAAAATTTGATCATTATCTTGACTGTTTCGAGAAGCTTGTAGAGAGTTGTGGGTAGTAAGTGGAGTTTCTATGGTGGAGACTGGTTGGTAGACCTGGAGCAGTCTCTCAGAGCGAGAGACTTGCTATTGTGGAGTGGTTGTTGGACCCGTGAGAATACTCTTGGGTGAGAGTGTTGATGTGAGTCGTTCTCATGAGTGTTGAGCATTAGACATAGGGCCTGGAGAAATTCTATCCGACCTGTTGTTGGTAACCCTAGTAAGGGAAGTGGTGTGGCCGAAAGACTAACAAGCAGAGAAGGGGCACAATTCCTTGGGTGTGACAGGTGTGTGGGCAATGAGGGACTATGGGATAATTGTGTTAACAAGCTCCCAGGACTGAGTAAACCTGTTGAGTACTAGACTTTGAATTATCTCTAGGAAACCTATTTTACCTGGTGGAGTTGAGCCCTAGCTCGAGGGTGACATGTTGCTGTAATATTTTCAACGATAACGTCTAAGCCTGGGAGGAATGTCTGAGTCAAGGGCGTAGTTGGTGACTTTCATAAAAGATAAGTGTCCTCTTTGTACTTGTCTTGTTTACCATGTGTTTTTTGTTTAAGTTGTCACAGTGAATTCTTGTATGGTGTTGCATAAAACTAAAGGCTAATTATTATGTTTCATGTTTCTTATGGAATTCATGGATTATAATTATAGTGGTACATGATTATGTTAACCATGGATAGTCTTGCTTGTTAATTGAACTAGAGACTTTGGGTTGGGAACCTCAAGGAGTATACCAAAGGGGTAAGTGTGCAGGAAGGTAGCTTGTGTGCATCCAAGGGTTGGAATTTTGCATGTGTAGAAACTGCATGTAGTATATTAAAAGTGACACCAATTTTCAGGAGGATGTGTGTGCTAAATGTTGAGGAATCAATATTCTAACATGCGTAGTTAGCAAGTTCTCTATTGCTTGAGGGATATTGTATAGAATAGAGGAAGTATTTTTCTACAATAATAAGTTGAGTGGTGTGCAACAAGCATTGCGTGCATCACTTCCAATTATACTGCGTAGAATTGTGTTATAGAAGTATTGTGTGGAATATAAATGGCGTGTTATGGATGACTTATAGGGCTATGTACATGACATCATGGTATCAGAGGTGTAATTTTGGAAAGGTTTGTGTGGTTGGTCCCAACCTGGGAGGTCAGGGATGTTACATTATGGTATCAGAGAAAATTGGTTCAACACTAGACTTGTATGGGCCGAAGAATGGTGTAAGTAGATGTGCACTCTAAGAGTTGGTGTCGCGCAATACAGAGTTAGTTGCATAGGAAACCACAAGTGTGTGGTAAAAGACATGGGTACATGGGTGTGAGCACTAAATTTTTGAAACTGTGCAAAATGAGGTGGTAGTGTAGTGTGCACATGGGATTTTGAGGGAAGGATTTTGACAAGATGGCGCGAAGTTCGCGAAATTATTTCATGAAATTCACCTAAAAAATCTTGTTGTCTGCAGATTTTGCAGAGATATCGATGACTAAGGCAGACATAATTAGTGCAAAATATTGAAATCATGGATGATGCGTAGAAGACTTACAGTCCTAATGATGAATTCGGGGAATTGTATGCTGGTTTGGGCATTGAAGGTACAAAATCCAAAGAAGAGAGCATGACTTTAGTTGAAACCATCAATAAATTGCAAAAGGATGTTCAAAACTATAAAAAGGATAATGAAAGGCTTATGAGGGCCAATGAGAATCAATATGACTTCAATGTCAAACTGATGCAAAGTTTGGACATAATAGAAAATAAAATGAGTAAGGGAACAAATTTGAGTAGATAAAAAAGGCACAGATATAGTGATGAGAAAGGAAGAGAAGAAAGAAGTATTGGTAAGCATTCTCATAGGAAAGTGCATAGTAGTTTGAGTCCATCTCCTGACAGAAAGTGTAAGAGAAGGACCAGGGTGGATGAACTACAGGGAGAAATGAATAATATCAAGACTCTTACCTTTGATGGTAAGAACGAGAAGGATGAATATGCAGAGACTTGGTTGTTGGGTATGAGGAAGTACTTCCATCTACATAAATACTCAACACTGGTGGAAGGGAGAATTGTTATTTATCAACTTAAAGGAAAGGCATCAATGTGATGGGATCAGTATGTGCAGGTGCAACACATTGATGAGAAGACAATGACATGGGGAGAGTTCAAGAGGCATTTCCAAAATAAGTACTTAACCAAGAGGTACTATGACAAGAAAATGAAGGATTTTTTCGAACTCAAGCTTGGGAGCATGACAATTGATGAGTACGAAAGAAGATTTTTAGAAATGTTGAATTGCGTACCTTTTATCAAAGAGGAACATGTAAGGATTCATTGATATTTGAGTGAGTTACACTCATATATTAGTGACAAGATACATTATGATGACCCTAAGACATTGCAAGAAACCATAAGGTGTGCTAAGTGTCTGTATGAGCAACAAAGATGAAGATAGACCTTCCATAGGGCTTGGGAGGATAAGATAAAAAGAAAGGAAGAATAGAGGAAGAAGGGAGTTAATCCCTCGATTCTAAAAAATACTGAGCAGGGACAGTCAACCCTCCAAGAGCCCAGAATGTCGGAAAAAGTGGGACAAAATTTATGGCAGCGACCCATGCAATATTGGGGTTGTGGCGGGAATAATATGCATAGAGATTATCCTCAAGGAAGTGATAAAAAAAGGATTGCGAACAATGATTAGCACGTTGCAATGATGCAGGACATGAGAAGAAAGGTGCCAAATATTTACGTTGCACTGGATAACAAACATGCCAAATTTCAGTCACACATGATCGAAGTGGAAGGCAAGATTAATAATCAAACCATTGCTATTTTAATTGACACAAGAGCTAGTCATAACTATATATCCTAGGATGGTGGAAAGATTCCATTTTCCGAGAAGCAAGCATGGAAATCCATGGTTAGTATAGTTATCCACAAGAACAAAGAGGAAAATTAATGAAATGGTTAAAGTATGTCCAATGGAGATGAATGGAATGCTCACAAAGACTAATATGAATGTTATACCTTTGGGCTCATATGCTTGTCTCATTGGTATGGATTGGTTGGATGAGCATCATGTCGTATTGGATTGTTATAATAAGGTAATCGTTTATCTAGATGAGGAAGGAAATTTGAGAACAGTTTGAGGAATTCCAAGAGCTGTGGCCATCAGAGAAATTTCAACTATACCGTTGAAATTTTTTTATAGGAAAGGATGTCAAGTGTTTGTAGCGCACATGGAGGAGGCACCTATGGATAAAGTGTCGATTGTGGAAGATTGTGTAGTTATAAAATAATTTGAAGATGTCTTCAAAGAGATACTAGTATTGCCTCCAAAAAGAGATATTGACTTCTCTATTAATTTAGTGTTGGGAGAAACACTTGTATCTAAGACTCCTTATAGGATGAGTATGTCAGAGTTGAAGGAGTTGCAGATGAAACTTGAAGAACTTTTAAGGAAGGGGTATATACGCCCAAGTGTGTTGCCTTGGGGTGCGCTAGTTTTGTTCATAAAGAAGAAAGATGGTACACTAAGACTTTGTATTGACTTCAGGAAATTGAACAAAGTGACAGTTAAGAACAAGTATCCTTTTCCAAGGATAGATGACATGTTTGATCAACTGAGAGGCATGCAAATATTCTCCAAGATAGATCTTAGGTTTGGATATCACCAAGTGAGAATAAAAGAGGAAGACATTAGAAATACAACCTTCAAAACCAGGTATGGTCATTATGAGTTTACAATGGTGCCTTTTGGGTTGTCAAATGCGCCAACTGTCTTCATGTGTTTAATGAACAAATTTTTCAGAGAATACTTGGATAAGTTTTTCATCATATTTTTGGATGACATTCTTATTTATTCAAAGTATGAGGATGAGCACGAGCAACATTTGAGGTTGGTGTTGCAAGTGATGAGGGAGAATCGACTTTATGCAAAATTGAGCAAGTGTTCATTTTATTAGCGACAGATTCACTACTTGGGTCATATTATTTCAGAAGAAGGAATATTTGTGGAACCAATGAAGATAAAATCTATTGAGGAGTGGACAACACTAAGAAATGTCGCAGAAGTGAGATATTTCATAAGACTAGTAGGGTACTGTAGAATATTTTTTGAAGGATTTTCACAGATTTCACATCCAATTACATCTCTACAAAAGAAAGGTGCATGATTCGAGTGGACTCTGGATTGCACGCGAAGTTTTCAACACTTGATGAACTTGTTAACAAGTGCGCCAATTTTGAAAATTGTTGATCTGGAGGTAGACTTTGTTGTGTGCACGAATACGTGTAAGAAAGGAATTGGAGGAGTACTGAGTCAGAATGGACACATTATATCCTACAAATCAAGGAACTTGAGAGAACATGAGAATTTATGTTGCACATGACTTAGAATTGGCAGCCATAGTGCATGCTTTGAAGATGTGGCGACATTGTCTCATGGGTAAAATATTTTAGCTGAGAACATACCATTGTGGAGGAGCAGGTCATAAAGACCAGGTAGAATCTAAAGGCTTCCCAAGATAGGAAGAAAATCTATGTCGATAAAGGAAGGACCCACATAGAATTTAAAGTGGGTGATCATGTGTTTCTGAAAGTAAAAACCAAGCATAGTTCCATGAAATTGGGAAAGTGTTCTAAGCTAGTTGTGCGCTACCATGGGCCATTTGAAATCCTTGAAAGGATTGGTCCTGTTGTATATATGATTTCTTTGCCTACATCCTTCTGCATTCATAATGTTTTCCATGTGTCAATGCTTAAGAGGTATGTACCTAATGCTAACCATATTATTGATTAGAATGTGATTCAGATAGATCCAAAAGGTAGATTCCAAGTACGACCAGTTTTCATATTGGATCAGAAACTCAAGCAGCTTTGGAATCAAGCCATGGAGTTGGTAAGGGTTCAATGGACCTCATACGGTCCTGAAGATGCAACCTGGGAATTCAAGGACGCTATGAGAGTAGAGTATCCTCATCTTTTTGAATATTTTTGAAATTTTGTATGTACATATGTATACGATGCACTAAGGAAAGTGAATAAATAAGGGGGAGGGGATTGTACTGTCCCTAATCTAGAAAATTTGGTAATTGTACATATAGGCTGGTGAGCCAATTGGTATCAATGACAAATGTAAATGTGAAGATAGGCCGGTGAGCTGTCCTTTTTGTGTTGTGCGCACTAAGTTTTGGTGAGCCGTTGGCACTTGATTTTGTTGTTGCACACTGTTAGAAAAACAGGATCGCTGAGCAATAAAAAAAAATGTGGAAATAAAACACATAAGATACACAATACAATAGAGACACAGATATACGTGGTTCACCCAGTGTGGGATACGTCCACTAGAGAAATTGTCAAGTCCCTCCTTTATTATTATACAACAAATGAAGGGATACAATCTACAACAAACCCGCTATAAATTCCTCTTCTTTCTCTCACAATTTCCTCACTCAGAATACAATATTCACAATGATACATAGCCACAATACATTTCCCTCATAAAATAGGGTTGCCTTCTAGGGAAAAAAAACCCTAACATAACTTCTACCATCAGATCTATGACCTTATAATGAACGGTCCAGATTTACAATGAAATTACAATATACATTTACAGAGGGGGTAACCCCTCTCTGCAGTCCCCCGTGTGGAGAAGTGTACATTATTCCTGGTTGTAAAGTATTCATGGGGTATAAACATGGATGAAAACAAAGACCTTTGAATCAGGAAGATAATCAGGCTCCACAACCAACAATCTCCCACTTGGAGACTGATCTCAACAACTCCACCGTTGTTGTATCTGTTGGACTATGAACCTTCTTGGACTTGATAAATTTATCATCTTCACCTTCATGCTTGAAGACCAACTGAAATTGAGCAGGAACTCGGTTTCTCCCTAGTTACTCCCTTAGTTAACATGTCTGCAGGATTCTGGCTAGTGTGTATCTTTTCCAACTTCAAATGTCCACCTTCCAAGACAGATCTTATGAAATGGTACCTAAGTTGTATATGCCTAGTCTTCAAATGGAAGATTGAGTTCTTTGCAAGATGAATGGCACTCTCACTGTCACAATACAACCTTCTATTCTCCTGCTTCTTTCCCAATTCCTCCATAAACCTCTGTAACTAAATCATCTCTTTACTAGCCTTTGTAGAAAGAACATACTCTACCTCTGTTGTTGAAAGTGAAACAACCTTTTGCAGTTTTGAAATCCAACTTATTGTTGTTCCACCTATAATAAAAACATACCCTGTGGTGCTCCTCCTGCTATCTTTATCACCTGCCATATCTGAATCAACATATCCCTGTAGAACAATGTCTAAACCTTCAAAACATAATGCATGAGTAGCAGTACCTCTCAAATACATGAGAATCCACTTTGTTACCTCCCAATGTTCTTTACCTAGATTGTTTATATACTTGCTCACAACTCCCACTGCATGTGCAATATCTGGTCTTGTGCAAACCATCACATACATCAAACTGCCAACTGCTGATGAATAAGGGACCATGGACATGTATTCTATCTCCTCTTATGTCTTGGGACACATTTCCTTAGTTAATTTGAAATGGTTGGCCAAAGTTGTACTAACTGGTTTGCATTCTGCATTCTAAACCTCTCCAACACCTTCTCTATGTACTCACCCTAAGACAATGTCAACTTGCGATTTTTCATGTCTCTTGTTATTCTCATACCAAGGATTTTCTTTGCAGCACCCAAATCCTTCATCGCAAATGAATTAACTATTTTCTTCTTGAGCACATTTATATCCTGCATAATAGACCCTGCAACATGCATGCCATCTACATACAATAACAAGATAATATAACTTCCATTTTCTAGCCTTTTAAAATAAACACAGTAATTAGAATGACATCTACTATAACCTTGTTCTGTCATAAACCTGCAAAACTTAAATACCACTGCCTTGGAGCTTGCTTTAGGCCATACAAGCTCTTCTTCAACCTGCATACCAAATTTTTCTTCCCTTTGACCTCATACCCATGTGGCTGCTGCATATAAATCTCTTCCTCCAAATCCCCATGGAGAAAAATTGTTTTTACATCTAACTGTTCAAGATGCAAAAATTCTACTACCACAAGACTTAAATAGTCCTAATTGAAGTCATTTTAAAAGAAAGAGAAAATATTTCATCAAAATCTATACCTTCATTTTGTGCAAACCCCTTTACAACAAGTCTAGCCTTGTACCTATTTTTTCCTCCATCTTCTTCCTTCAACATGTAAACCCATTTATTTTGAAATGCTCTTTTTCCTGTAGGAAATTGAACCAAATCCCAAGTCTGGTTATTTACCAAGGAATCCATTTCCTCTTTTATGCCTTGCTCCCATTTCATTTTAGTGTCTACTTGCATTGCCTCTTTATAAAATTCTGGTTCACCATAATCAGTCAACAATAAATAATACAATGAATGAGAGTATCATTCAGGGGGTCTACTTAACCTGGTAGATATTCTAACAACACTGTTAAGAACCAAATATCAATATAGCATAGAAAAACCTCAGAAAAGGTACTCAACGCCTTGAAAAAGAGATAATTTGAGATAATAAGCCTCTTCGAGGGGGCAACCTCCTTTTAACCCACTTAAATGTTCAAGTACAAGATGATTAAAAATGAAAATGTCTCCTTGGTATATATAGGAGACTAGGAGGTATAATTACAACTAATGGCCTAAATCCGACATAAATGAAATAACATTACTAATATAATATGCCCCAATTAAGGGGTAATGAGACAATATTAGGGCTTAACATGCCCCTCCCCTTGAGACAAGTGTTGTCCGCAACGCTTGAGTAAATCTGGATGCTTCTGTATAAAAGACTCATCTTCCCAAGTGGAATCTTCAACCGGTAGTTTCCTCCATTTAATGAGATACTCTGAAATGGATCTATTCCTCAGCTGGAGAATTCTTGTGTCAGTGATGGCTTCAGGCTCCAATATGATTTTTC
>ML782045.1:664915-676952 GCA_009831015.1 Picea engelmannii
AAATTGATTAGGTTCTAAATATAAAGAAGCAATTCGTACCTTTTGTGTATGTGGCACATTATGGAGATCAAAGAATTGCTCCATCTGAAGTATCCATGTGATTGGGTCCTTGCCATCAAACTTCCTCATATGAATCTTAGGAATGTGGTTGGTATTCAAACCAAAGTTGGAGTTTCTCCATTCTTGATTCACCTTCCTTGTGTCCTCATCATGAATTTCATGGGATGCATTTTCACTTTCATGTGTCTTCTCTGTTACAAAATTTTTCAGTACTTCCATGATCTCCCCTTTTAAACCATCCATCTTAGTATCCAACATAGTTTCCATTGAATCTATCTTCTTTTGTAGTTCATTTATGTCCCTGTGCATTTCTTCACCTTCATCAAGAGTCCAAGTAGGATTTTATGGAGGCTTATTTGGTGTAGAAGTTCCCTTTTTGGTGGCATGTTGGCCAAGTATCACTTTTGAACCTTGATTTTGAGGTGGTTCTGCTAGACAATATTTCTTCTGTTGTATCTCCCAAGTTTCAGCCCTTCTGGGTATGAAACTTTCTTTTATATGGTTCTTTGATATTTCTTCTCTGCAATGCCACAGGTCTGATCAAAATTGGATGTGCCAAGTGGAATTTACGGTAACTTCCCCACAACTTGCCGATTTTTGGCCTTTCCAGGAGATCTCACTTGTATAGCATGCCCCGCACAAAATAATTAATATCAAATTCTGAAACTTGCACCAGAAATACTGCAGACTATCCATGATCCAATGAAACCAGTCCCACTCAATTTTTATACTCTAGGAAGAAGTTATGTTTGTTTTACCTGGAACACCTTCTTGAGACTAGTCAATAGGACTAGTTAGATACCCTATCTTACACAGGGTGTATCTACAAATTTAAGATGACCCAGAAGATGAAATTTTTACCACAGATACCTTACTGATTTCTATAAATAGCCTTCGAAGTTTAGGGTATGAAACATTACAAAAAATATTTTATAGAGAAAATTCCGCAATCACTCAGCTCAGGATGATTCCAGAACCCTATCTTGTATAGGTTGTATCTCCTAAGGTATAAGGCCTCAGGAGCTTAATTTTGAACCCAATGCACCTTGATCCATCTACTAAATATTCTCCAAGTTGTTCCTTCTAAAATATTGTAAAAAAAAAATTATAGTGAAAATTCCAAGGTGTCTCATATTTAGCAGCGAAACCCCAAGACCTTGAGCTCTGATACCATATGTTAAGAACCAAATATCAATATAGCATAGAAAAAATTCAAAAAAAGTACTCAACACCTTGAAAAGGAGATAATTTCAGATAATAAGCCTCTTCGAGGGGTCAACCTCCTTTTACCCCACTTAAATGTTCAAGTACAAGATGATTAAAAATGAAAATGTCTCCTTGGTATATATAGGAGACTAGGAGGTATAATTACAGCTAATGGCTTAAAGCCAACATAAATAAAATAACATTACTAATATAATATGCCCCAATTAAGGGGTAATGAGCCAATATTAGGGCTTAACATGACCCATTTATTTTGCAATGCTCTTTTTCCTGGAGGAAATTGAACCAAATCTCAAGTCTGGTTATTTACCAAGGAATCCATTTCCTCTTTTATGCCTTGCTCCCATTTCATTTTAGTGTCTACTTGCATTGCCTCTTCATAACATTCTGGTTCACCATAATCAGTTAACAATAAATAATACAATGAATGAGAGTATCATTCAGGGGGTCTACTTAAACTAGTAGATATTCTAACAACACTTGCAGGAGTTTGAGGTACCTACTGATCCTATTGTTGTAAATTATGATTTTATGGCACCTTCAGAATTTATTTTTCAGTGATCTCATCAAGCATTGTGTATTCTGGTTTTTCTTTTTCCTATTTCTTTCACTGCAATTGATCTTTGTGCATGACCTTCTTATTGAATATGAGACTTCTACTCCTAATTATTTGTTATTTTCATAATCCCATAAGTGATAACCAAAATCATTAACACAGTATCTAATAAAGGTGCACTTCTTAGATTTTGCCTCAAGCTTTGTTCTATTTTCTTTATCAATATGGACAAATGATTCACAGCCAAAAGTCTTCAAAAAAGAATATTTTACCTTTTTACTTGTCCATGCATCCTTTGGAATTCTACCATCTAAAGAGATTGAAGGTCCTATGTTTATTAAGTAAACAACAATATCTACAATATCTGCCCAGAGTTGTAAGGGAAAACCAACATGCAATCTCATACTCCTTGCACGCTCCATGATTGTCATATCCATCCTTTCTTACACACCATTTTCTTGTGGTGTTCCTGGAACTGTCTTCTCTCTACTAATCCCATGGTATGAACAATAATCATCAAAATCCTTGCTGCAATATTCACCTCCATTGTCTAATCTAAGACACTTCAAACTTTTTCCTGTCTCATTCTCAACCAAAGCTTTCCATTTCTTAAAAGTATCAAAAACATCAGATTTTTGTCAAATGCAATAAACCCAAGTTTTTCTAGTTGCATCATCAATACAAGTAACATAATAACGGTAGCCACCAAGAGATGATACCTGAGTTGGTCCCCATACATTTGTATGCACAAGCTCTAACCTTTCACTCTTCTTTCTTTTCTGACTATGAGAAATCTGACTCTCTTTTGTTTTCCATAAACACAATGCTCACAGAAATCCAAATCAATTTGTTTAAGATCTGGCAACAATTTTTTTTTTGTGAAGTATCTACATCCCCTTCTCACTCATGTGTCAAAGCCTATGATGACACAGTCCTGTGTCCACTCCTGTAGAAGCTAAAGAGATAGAAGAGTCAGAATTATCAGTACATAAATACAATGTACCTACATTCTCTCCTTTTTCTATCACCAATGATCCTTTGGTGACCTTCCACACCTTATCTGTAAATATGGATATAAAACCTTCACTTTCCAACTTCCCTATTGAAATTATATTTTTCCTTATATTTGGAACATGTCTTGCCTCTTTCAACAACCATTGGTTTCCATGGCTTTTCTTTATTTTTACCTTTCCCATTCCAACAATTTTGCATGGTGCATCATCACCCAAATGAGCCTGTCCAAAATCACCTTGAACATAATCTAGAAAATGTTTCCTATGGGGTGTGGCATGAAATGAAGCCACTGAATCTACTACCCAAAACTCAGAAATGGTATCTACAGAAATAATCAAAGCATACTGTAACACATCACCTGTTACATTTGCTTCCTGATTTTTCTCCTAATGTCCATCTCTTTGTTTCTTTGGATCTCTATAGTTTCTTTCTTGGTGTGGAAAGCTCTCATTTGCAAAAGAGGGGTCGCATTGTATGGGAAAATATGATTATTACCTTAACTGCATCGAGAAACTTGCAGAGAGTTGTGGGTGGTAAGTGAAGTTTCTTTGGTGGATATTGTTGGCCCTTGACCAAGTTTTGGAGAACCTTGGTCATGTTTGACCATTTTTGGGACTTCGACAGGTTGGTCGAAGGCGGAGTGCAAGGAAAAACGAAGATCGTAGGATCTCACCCCCTTTTTAGGTATTTTTGGGTTTAGGGTTTATGTAACAGGTATGGGATGTCGGCTCATGGGTTTACCCATGCCTTGGCCCCTTTTGTAATGTATAAATAGAAAGCTAGGCGATGTAAGTAGGGGGGAATGTGGTTCTAAGTGCTATATTATGTTGAGTGCAAGAGAAGTAAGTAGTTGGATCTGTGTGATTGAGCTAGATTTGTGCATACTGTGTGTTGAGAACTTACAAAGCTAAGTGCAAGTGACTGTAAAGAGGCTTTGTGCTATGACCTGACTCGGGGAAGGAGGATCTGGCGAGGTGCACGCAAATCTCCTGTCCTATGCGGAGTGGGTTTTGATGCTATGTGCATGTAAGGAGATTGACAAAAGATAATAAAGAATAAAAAGAGTTGGTGGAGGTAGCCCCACGCTGGGGGTGAACCACGTATATCCTATGTTATGGTTGTTTTGTGTGATTGATGTCATTTATGCTTAGTGATGTCATATTTATGTATGTTGAATGCATCTAATATAATATCTTAGTGCTTAGTGATGTGAATAAATGCTAGATATGATCTATTTCTATATGCTAAGTGCTTGGATGTGTTAGATCTTGTTGGATATTGCATTGTTCTATAATTAGGGTTTTCTCTTGCGATGTGACTAAGGGTTAAATACTGATGAATGTTAACTGCTAAGTGCTCTATTAAGTATTGTAATCATAGATCTGTTTCCCAGCTATCTTGCAGAAATTTGAGTCCTGCAACGCCCCCTGACTCTACCTCGGGTGAGACTTCATCTACTTCGCAGGTGTTGCCGAAAGGGCTAGTAGTTAGGGTTTTGTTGGTGCATTATTGAAGCATTGAAACCTGGGTCTGCCCCTATTCCAACAAATGGTTATCTTGCCAAGACTGAAACTGTGATTGTTGGGAACTGAAGAAAAGATAAAGCTCTGTGCATAGATATGTTTCTTTAGTGCACAGTATTCTACTTGACTTGTGAAGCTCCATGCTAAGAAAAGAAATTAGATCTGAAGAAAAGAGGTAAGATCTTAAATCTTTGTGCTCTGATAAAGGTAAGATAAGTGGAAATTTTTGTTTCAAAAGATTGGATCTAGGTATGTTTGATAGATTTTGTCCTAGTATGAAAACTAGGGCACATCTAGAAGAAAGAAGGTATGATATGAATAGAGATGATAGAACTAGTGAAAGATATGATATTCCTATGCATAGAAAGACTGTTCGGACTAACACATGGATGCAGGATCCTAGAAAGAAATTTTTACAAGTTCAGCACTGTGATCCCAGTGCGCAATACATAAAAGGTTGGGGATCGTTTAAAAGAAAGAGAGGATTAACCCTTTGTTATAGTTGCAGAAGACTGGGACATCTTTCTAAGGAATGCCTTGGTAGAATTCTTAGTTGTCTTTGTTGTAAAGCCATGGACCATGAAGTTTTGGATTTCCCTAGAATGATTGCCAAAGTTGAAAATATGAACATGAGACAAGAAGACCATGAGGAAGGTCAAGAGACTAAGAATATGCTCAAGAACCAGAAATAATTAGAGACTGTATTATTGCAGATGAAAGAAACCCTGAATGATCACAGAGACATCAACTTATCAAAGGCCTTAAAAGAGAAAGAGTGCATAGAAACAAGAATAGGAGACTTTGACATAGACTGTGTTCTGGATGAGGAAACATAGGTGAATATCATGATAAAAAGAAATTGGGAAATTTTGGGAAAGCCTACTATGGTTCCTTCATTGGGAGGAATAGGATTGTTTAAAGGGAAGATGATAACCCTATGTGGAAGACTTACCCAGATACCTATGCGTGCTCATGGAACTTCAACAGAGGAAGAATTTGAGGTCGTTAAGTTTGTTGAGAACAACGCCCCATTTTCTATTTTGCTAGGAAAAACTTGGGTTGAGAAAGATCAGATACGAAGGAAACAAGAAGATGAAGCTTTAGAATAGAAAAAGCAAGAACTAGGAGATTTCATGGCTAGGAAAATAACACACTTACTGGAAGAACAGGAGAAAAAGTCGAAGCTACTAAGGCCCAGAGACCTGACCGTCGAAGTTGAAAGAACACAGGAAGACTTGAAACCCTTGTCCATACAGGAGAGTAAAGCACCTACCCCAGAAAGAGAAGAAGTATTACCCTCGAACCCTATGAAATAACCTCCACAATGCGAAGTTACTATGCCAAGAGGAGATAAGAACAATAATGGAAAAATGAAAACAATGACTCAAATCACAGGAAAGAAAGCCAGAAATCTCATCAAGAAGAAAACAAAGTTAGAAAAATTGCATGAAGTTCCAGAGAGGACTTCACAAAAGGAAGGTTTGCAGCACTTGAACTTCACTGGAATAACAAAACAATGAAGATTGGCACTTCACCACGGCGAAGCAATATGACCGTTGGAGGCGACCATTATCCCGACGCTCCAGAACAACTCGAACCATAGTTATGGTAAAAAAGATCATCATTAGATTGTTGGGACCATGCCATAACAGATGGAATTGCATTGATTGAGGCGTTCCTGCCCATTAGAAGAGTTTGTTACGACGTTGTCTATTTATCCCATCGAGCATTGCATCGTGAACACTTTTTCCAATTGTGATTATCCGAGCCCACATAGAACTAGTTGCTTTCGCGCAGTGCCTATTGAGAGCTCATCACCCATTCTGTTACCTTGATTGTTTGTTCACCGACCTGAGATATTTGATCTCACGCGTGTATGTCAAGTGACCTTAGCGCAGTAGAAAAATCTTTCAAAGAAATCCTAATAGACCTCATGGCTATGAAGGTGATGTCCACAGGCGTACAAGCTTCGTCAACGAGAGGATTGCAAGTTTCCCCATCGATTGCACATCGATCTGGTCCATCCCGAACCGCGACAGAGAAACGAACCAAGCATCATGATGACTTGGCGAATGCGAAGCTCATCCCATTCATCCTGCTCGACTACATCCCACCTCTGGATGGTGCGGTGAGCCGTGATAGTGTCTGGAGGGACTTTGACTACACCTTGATCACTACGTACCTCCTGAAGAGGATACGCGCAGTTGGACTGCAGTTGGGACAAATTATGACGTTGAAGATCAGTGAATTCAACTTGGGAGATCGCAAGAACCATGGCATGCTCACCCCACATAAGTGTTTGACCAAGACCAAGGGGACAAAGTCAAAGATCATCCCCCACCCGTGGACTATGGACATCGCAAGGTCCACCATCCTGAACGTAGTGAAGATACCCCACTTTGGAAGGCATTAGGAGGTTAACACGTGCATTAAATTCCTATTGTCTTGCTTCCATGGCAGTTATTTGTGGCTAGACAGACGCATCACTGTAGATCCAGTGTTAATCCATCAGATCACTGGATTAAGCATGAAAGGACCAGACCCACAAGACTTTTATCGAGGAAAGGTTGCAGATCACACATTGGCGCAGAGAATCAAAGACACCTATGGTGATGTGGAGAAGGGGAAGTGAGGCTACAAGGTAGATTCCATCCAGAACGACGCAGTGCGCCTGGCCTTCCAGTTGATCACTGGTAAGCTAGTAAGAAAGAATAGACCCATGTAGGTCACATGGTTCGTTGTTGACCTCGCATGAAAATGCATTGAAGGACTACAAATGAACTGGGAGAACTACCTCGTCAATCGGCTAGAGAAAGATTGTCACGAAGCTTAGAATAAGGACTATGAGTTCCATTTCAGCTGGTTGTTGATCCTCATCGCCTTCATTTCTTGGGAGATGACGGAAGGAGAAACCTTCCTTGAGATTGAGACATCTGAACCCCTCGCTGCGAAGTTCACTACGCTCTGGTACTCAAGCGACATAACTAAGCAATGGCATTCAAACGCAGTGTTCCACACCTATTACCTACAGTTGAAGAAGGATATTGAGTCTTTCCCGTGTATGACGTCGAACACCCTGCATAGGTTTAGGCCATTTGTAAATTTTCGCGCAGATAGACATTTTATTTATATCACTGCGCCCAGAGATGAACATAAAGAAGAGCTTCAATCCTACTATAAGCTCACTGAGGAGGACATGGAAGAAATAACTAAGGAATGGCCTGCAGAGTTCCTTATACTAGTCGACCAGGCAAAATTGTCCAACCCCGACCTCATCGATAGTCCTGTGGTCACTGACAAAGTATATGATGCACCCAACAGTAGCAGAAGGAAAAAGAAGGAAGAGGTATAAGATCCGAACAACACATCAGAAGAGACTGCTTCAGATTCACCTGGAGGGGGAGGAGGTGAGGAAGTAGATAAGGAAGAGAACGATGAGAAAGAAGACAAACCAAAGAAGGGTGAGGTAACACCACCTAGGGACCCCCTTGATGAAGCTGAGACATCTAAGAAAAGAAAGGTTTCCCCCAAGAAACCTACATCGCGGAAGAAGTCAAAATCCAATAAACCGCCATCTCATACTGTGTTAACGGTGGATGACATTGACCTTATCATTGCTGTTGTGTCAGACACCTCGGAGGATATCTTTTAGTGCAACGAAGACAAATAGGAAACCATGTATGATAGGATTGAAATAGAGTTGAAAGGGGTACAACAAGCTGTCTACTCTAGCTGCATAGTGTCTACTGCACCTCCGTCATCAGAAGGAACAGAGTTGGGAGATGAACCTGCCCAGCTATGCATATTAGCAAACTTGACAGAAGCCCGCCTTCATCGTGTCCAAGAGGAAAAAGAACAGGCCACAGAGGCCCCGAAGCAAGCAAAATAGGAATCCATAGAGCAACGTCGGGTTGCGCAACAAGAAAAACATGACCTCCATACAAAGTTTGCAGAGGATAGAGCGTAGATCCAAAAGGAGAAAAAAAAAATACTCACAGAGTAGATTGGAGTTAAAGAAGCAGCCACTCGATCACTTTGCTCCGTGATGGGCTTAGAACAGATGGAAGAACACCCAATAGAGAGTCAGGTGGGGAATCTTGCTGAAGCCATTCAGCAGCTCCAACAAAGAGTCACAGAACTTGAGTTACAAGGAGTACCAAGCACTCTGCAGGAAGTGCGAGACCAAAGAGAAGAAATTTCCCAAAGCATAGTCCAGAGAATCAAGGCATTGGCCTTAGAATGAAAACATCTCCGCAGTCGAAGTGCGTAGACCTATGAGCGCCTTGCAGAGGACCCTGAACTAAGGACACTGGAGTCACAGCTCCAAGAGGCAAAGAAGCAAGCAGAAACAATGCAAGCGCAGTTGAATCCACTGTCAGTGGTCGAGAGGATGAAAAGATCCCATGAACAACGCACGGTTCAACAACAAGTCCATGCCATCCAGAGAAAGGTCATGGAAGTGACCCAGAGGCTTCACCAGTGCAGGATGAATCTTGCACACTTTTTGAGGAAATTAAAGGACAAGGTGCAAAACTGGAACACGTGGTCAACACAGTAGAACAACGCTTAGAAGGACCTGTGACCGAGAAGGTTATTCAGGAGTTCACTGAAAAGGAGGCTCTGGAGAAGAAACAAGTCGAGGAATTTCGAGCCAAGCTCGAGGCTTTCGAGGCAAAGTTACCCAGATTAGAGTGACTCGGGACGAGTCACGGGTGAGTGTTGGGGGCCTGTTGGCCCTTGACCAAGTTTTGGAGAACCTTGGTCATGTTTGACCATTTTTGGTACGTCGACATGTTGGTCGAAGGCGGAGCTCAAGGCAAAGTGGAGATCATGGGATCTCGCCCCCTTTTTAGGGATTTTTTGGTTTCAGGTTTATGTAACGGGTATGGGATGTTGACCCATGGGTTTACCCATGCCTTGGCCCCTTTTGTAATGTATAAATAGAAAGCTAGGTAATGTAAGTAGGGGGGAATGTGGTGCTAAGTGTTATATTATGCTGAGTGCAAGAGATGTAAGTAGTTGGATCTATGTGATTGAGATAGCTTTGTGCATACTGTGTGTTGAGAACTTGCAGGGCAAAGTGCAAGTGACTATAAAGAGGCTTTGTGTTGTGACCTGACTCGGGGAAGGAGGATCTGGCGAGGTGCGTGCAGATCTCTTGTCTTATGCAGAGTGGGTTTTGATGCTCTATGCATATAAGGATATTGACATAAGATAATAAAGAAGATGAAGAGGCTGTGGACGTAGCCCCACGCTAGGGGTGGACCACATATATCTTGTGTTATGGTTGCTTTGTGTGATTAATGTGATTTATGCTTAGTGTTGTCATCTTTATGTATGTTGAATGCATCTGATATAATAGCTTAGTGCTTAGTGATGCGTATGAATGATATATCTGATCTATTTCTATATGCTAAGTGCTTGGATGTGTTAGATCTTGTTGAATACTGCGTTGCTATGTAATTAGGGTTTTCTTCTGCGATGTGACCAAGGGTTAAATACTCATGAATGTTAACTGTTAAGTGATCTGTTAAGTATTGTAATCACATATATGTGTCCCATCTAGGTTGCAAACACTTGAGTTCTGCAACCCCCCCCCCCCGTCTTTACCTCGGGTGAGACTTCATTTGCTTCGCAGGTGTTTTCGAAAGGGTCAGTAGTTAGGGTTTTGTTGGTGCGCTATTGAAGCGTTGAACCCTGGGTCTACCCCTGTTCCAACAGAGATGGGTTGGAAGACATGGAGAAGTCTCTCAAGGTGAGAGACTGGATGTTGTGGAGTGGCTATCAAACTTGTGCTCATACTCTCAGGTGAGTGTTGCTGTGAGTCATTCTCAGGAGTGTTGAGCATTAGACATAGGGTCCAGAGACTTCCTGCTTGACCTATTGATGGTAACCCTGGTAAGGGAAGTGGTGTGGTTGAAGGAATGATGAGAAAAGAAGGGGCACACTTCCTTGGGTGTGACAGGTGTGTGGGGAATGAGGGACTATGGGCTAATTGCGTAAACAAGCTCCCAGGACTGAGTAAACCTGTTGAGTACTAGACTTTGAATTATCTCTAGGAAACCTTTTTTCCTTGGTGGAGTTGAGCCCCAACTCGGGGGTGACCTGTTGCTGGAAGATTATCAGCAACAATGTCTAAGGCTGAGAGGAATGTATGAGTCAAGTTTGTAGTTGGTGACTTTCATAAAATATAAGTGTTCTTTGTGTACTTGTCTTGTTTACCATGTGTTTGTTGTTTAAGTTATCATGGTTAATTCTTGTATGTTGTTGCATAAAAGTAAATTCATGGATTATAATTATAGTGGTACATGATTATGTTAACCATGGATAGTCTTGCTTGTTAATTGAACTAGAGACTTTGGGTTGGGAACCTCAAGTAGTATAAAAAAGGGGTAAGTGCGCAGGAAGGTATCCTATGTGCATCCAAGGGCTGGAATTGTGCATGTGTAGAAACTAAGCGCAATGAATTGAAAGTGACACCAGTTGCTAGGTGGATGTGTGTGTTGAATGTTGAGGAATCAGTATGTTGACATGCGTAGTTAGAAAGTTTTCCATTGCTTGAGGGAAATGGTAAATAATAGAGGAAGTATTCCGCTGTAATAAGTTGAGTGTTGTGCAACAAGCGTTGCATGCATCACTTCCAGTTATACTGCGCAGACTTGTGTTATAGAAGTATTGTGTGGGATATAAATGGTGTGTTATGGCCAGTTTCTAGGGCTATGTACATGACATCGTGGTATCAGAGGTGCATGTTGGGAAAGGTTTGTGTGGTAGGTCCTAACCTAGATAGTTTGGGACGTTACACCAGCTGAAATATTCTCTGTAAAAATATCTAGTAGTCTCAGTTAGGGGAAAATATTTGGTACTAAAATAGTGGATGAAGAGCTTGATTTCTTATTTACACATACTAGCGTGTAATTTTGATAGTATTGGTTTCAATCAAAACAACTAGAATGCATGGATGACATTTGACCTCACAAACATCTCACAAATGGACAAAAGGGTTGAGTGGTTGGGTGATTTTTTCAATAATCTTTGCTACTGCCACCGGTCCAAATTAATGCATCGATTGCAACAATTAAATTATTTTGATAAGTAAGAACAACTGGAATGGATGCATGAAGATGTATACCTGACAAACAACTCACAAATAGAAACAATGGTTGGGCTGGTTGTTGGGTGATTTTTCCAATATTTTGTGCTACTGCCACCCGTCATGCATTAATTGCAACTGTTAACTTATTTTGCTAGTATTTTCTTCGAATATAATATCTTTGTATTCCTTACCAGCATTATTCATGGTTTCTTAAGTTCAATTGACAACTTTCCTTGGTTCTGATTCAAGAGCTTCTTAAGCAGTTGATAGTTATTGTATTATTATAAAAGTCAATGTCCTTTTCCGATTATGTTATCTTCTTTAAAATATTCATAGATATTATTTTTTCTTTTATTTATTATTGGTGTATATGATTTATTATTTTTAATGTTTATAAATCTTCATGTCCTATGATATTAGTTTTTGGGGTTATATGTTGTTGTTGAAAGTCGATAACTTGAATAAACTTTTCTCATGCTTAACATCTTGTAAGATTGTGTTTACATCCTGCTCCTTTTTTACAAGTTTTATAAATAACTATAATTATTTCACATAATTTAAAAT